>JAJIBD010003639.1:0-46782 GCA_021461705.1 Cryptotis parvus
AACCCTTTACAAAGGCTGCATCGGGTGCATGCGTGTGTGTGTGTGTGTGTGTGTGTGTGTGTGTGTGTGTGACATAGGGGGTTACCCAGGACTCTGCCATAAGTGGATCTGGAATTCAGGCATTTTTGTTTTTTTTGAGTCACATCCAGAGTTACTCAGAGTTTACTCCTGGCTCTGCACTCAGGTATCACTGTGGCAATGCTCAGGGATTCTATGGGGTGCTAGGAGATTGAATGCAGGTTGAGCACATGCAAAGCAAATGCTCTATCCACTGCACTATCTCTCGGCTAACTCAGACACTTATAAAGGTTGTTTAGTGGATGCAGTGAGCTGTAATATCTGAGCTATGCTGGACATTTCTTTTGCTTCAGCTTCAGCCTGCTGGTGACCTCTCAGGGTGCACTCAGGTGCCCTAAACACATTCTGGAGGAACCTACATCTCCTTTTTCCCTCCTCTCCCCTCTGCAGAGGTGTTTGGAGAAATGAACTAGCTGAGAATTGAGTCAGAAAGAAAGCTGTGCTCTGGGGATAGGGGTGTGGGCGGTGGCAGAGTGGACAATGTCATCTCCTTCCTATGAAGGACTTTTGCCCTTCAGGGACCCGAAAGCAGAAAGGGATTCAGAGGTTCATTGAGTTCACGGTGCAAATCCTTGGCAGGGCAATAAATCCATCCCGGCTGAGAAAAATATTTACTTATAGCACCAAACCAAGCAAGTCGGGCCTTAATAGACTAAAGCTGGTTGGCTGCTTCCGTTCTTGAATTTGGTTCTCTGCGCAAAATACTGATTTAAGGCACTTGATTTCCTACACTTTTCTCAAACCTGCATGAGGAGGCAGTAAACCTTTGTTTTAAGTAAGAAGGACAAAGAGAAAAACAGGTGAGGGGTCAGTTACCCCAACGCCATTCCTGAGGATGTGGTTATGGCATATAGGAGGTGTCTGGGGAGAGAGAGAGTCGGAGGAGGGAGAGAGGGAGAGAGGGGGAGAAAGCTGCATTTAAACTGCACCAGTCAGAGAGATCACTGGTGTACAAGGCCCAGTCATTGCTCTTTTGGCGCTGAAAGATAAAGAACAAACTGCATCCCTGTGAAGATATTTAAAAACGCTTCCTTTTGCCAGCACAGGAGAAACTGTAAATGAATGTAGGCCAGACAGTCTGGTGATATGAAGGAGAGACATAGGGAAGAAAAGTGTAGCTCATTTAGCCTGCATGACTGGAGAGTTACTGGGGCACTGGGCTTAGGTCTTAAAAGATAAATTGGTTCATTCATCCCTCACAATGCCTGCTGGGACCCCACTACGGCCAGGTGGGATGCAAGGAAGAAGTTCAGGTAAGAGCACTTCCTGGCTGAGTAATTCTATTAGCCCTCCAAGTACTCTCTCCCTCACATCTAACTCGAAGCCATCTGGTGGGTTAGAGGAGAAGGAAAGGAGACAGGCAGCAGGTTCCAGAGCCAGAGACTGAGCTTGACTCGCTCAGTAGGACTGGGTTGTAATCATGGGCACGGAGGAGCTGGCCTCCTGTCTCCACGCTGTAGGCACACTGTCTGCCCTTAGGTCTCATGGGTGGATGAAGGGTCACATCATCCTTAGCTTATACCTCAGGGATAGGGTTGGTGACAGTCACATTCTTTTGTTTTTTTTTTTTTTTTTTTAAGAAAACACAATCTGAGACTGAGCTTCCACCTTGCATTTGTTAACAAAACCAAGAAATCAAGTCATGGGTCTGGCTCACCTGTTTCCCATGGGTAATCTCGTGGAAATTCCAGAGGTCCCTGGAGAATGTGATTTTCTGGGACAAGGTCTGTTGTCATCATACTTTTAGGTCACTTCTGAGGTAAGGTGACCCACTACTTGTTGTGTCAAATGGGAACTTGGTTTAGACTCCTAAGCCATGACTAGTATCGACTTCCTGGGCAGCCACACATTGGCACCTCTGAAGAGATGCCCGCACCTCTGGGCACTCTTACCACTTGTGGATATCACCATCCTTTCCTAAGTTTCAATAACCTTGAAAAAATCATTCACTTCTTTTCTTGGAGCAGCCTAATCTTTCTATCCCCTCTCCCCCATACCAGCTTTCTTTAATTTGTGTTTTCTTCTAAAAAGATTCTACACTGTGTGCATGTGGAGGGTCTTACATAGGGGTGGAGAGACCCAGGAAATGATCTATGCACATACTTACATGTGCATAGATAGGTTTTGGGCATTTTTTTTTTTGGTGCAGCTTTGAACTCTAAAGGCCTGGAAATTCTCCCAAGACTAGGGAAGTGCAAACATAGGCATCCTGAGGAATAAATGCCCCTGCTCTCTGGTTATCCTCTGAATGGAAACCCACAGCAGCAACCCAGGAACAATAATGGGTTGCTTCAAGATAGCAACTGAGCTCCTGGACTGTGTCTCTCTGCACCACCTAGTAATTTCATAGACAGAGATACCTGGGAAAGAGTAGATTCTGTTAGTGATCTTCTCTCTCGCATCATCACCACCACTAACACATACATGCACATACACATACACCATATGTAGACACACTCACACAAACATATATACATGCACATTCAGATACAAGGCGTGCAAACACACACTCAAATACACATGTCTATTTTTTCACTTTTTAATTATACAACCATGAGATATACAACTACAAAGATGTTCATAATTGGGTCTCAGTCATACAGTGTTCCAGCACCTATCCCTTCACCAGTGCCCCATTTCCACCACCAATGTCCCCACATTGCCCTCCACCTCCTCCAGCCTGTCTCTATAGCAGGTACTTTTCTTTTATTCTCCTTCTCTGTTTCTCTGTCTCTATCTCTCTCCTCTCTTCCACATTGTGGCTTGCCCCTACAGACATTTAGGGTTTATCATGTAAGTCTGTGTATATTCAATGTTGAATTCTAGTCTGGTGTTACCATTTCCCACAGTTAGTAGAACACTGGTATATATTTATATCCCACTAATGAATGCAGTCATTCTATCTGTTCTTTTCCTTCTTTTTTTGTGAACAAAGACAGTTTTATTTATTTATTTTTAAACATTTTATTATACCACCGTGAGATATACAATTACAACGTTGTTCACGTTTGGGGGTTTCGGTCACACAGTGTTCCAGCACCCCGCCCTTGTCCTTTCTTTCTGACTAATTTCATTCACAGCATGATAATCTCCATGCCCATTCATTTACAGGTAAATTTCATGACTTCGTCTTTTCTGACAGCAGCATAGTATTCCATTGTGTAGATGTACCACAGTTTCTTTATCCAGTCCTCTGTTCTCAGGCATTTAGGTTGTTTCCAGATTCTGGCTTTTGTGAATAGAGCTCGATGAATATAGAAGTACAGATAGTGTTTCTGTTGTGTGTTTTGGATACACACAAAAAATAGTATATTGAATATACTCCAGGGTATATTCCCAGGAGTGCTAATTGCTGGGTCAAATGGGAGCTCAATATCTATTTTTTGGATTAATGTCCATATTGTTTTCCAAAAGGGCTATACCATTTGGCACTCCCACCAACAGTGGATGAGAGTCCCTTTCTCCCTGCATCCACACTAGCAAATGTATGTTCTTGTTCTTTTGGATGTGTGCCAGCCTCTCTGGTGTGAAATGATACCTCATTATTGTTTTGATTTTCATCTCCCTGATGATTCATGATGAAGAACACTTTTACATGCCTTTGGCCATTCAAATTTCTTCTTTTTGGAAGTTTCTGTTCATTTCTTCTCCCCATTTTTTGATGGGGGTTGGCTGTTTTCTTCTTGTAAAGTTCTACCAGTGCCTGTTATATCCTGAATATTAACCCCCTTATCAGATGGGTATTGGGTGAATATTCTTTCCCAGTCTGTGGGCTGTCTCTATATCTTAATCACCATTTATTTTGAGGCACTGAAGCTACACACATTTCTAATAGGCACACTTACCTATATTTGCACACACAAGTACACCAGATATGAAAATCAGACATGGTGGTTTAGACTGCCTTCAACAGGAGATTGTAGCAACCCCAAGAGGAAGCTGCAAAATGAAGGGCTGCTGCGGGCTGTGGGACAGTTGTGGCATAACTTAAAGGATCATGAAGCCTAAACCAGTATTTCTCACCAGGTTTCCAAAGAGGCTACAGGTGAAAATCACAGAAATAGGGGTCCACAGCCTGAGACTAGGAGGACAACTTGTAGGAGGGGACATTGTGTGGGCATAAAAGGAAACAAAGAGGAGTCACAGTCAGAAAATTTTGAGGTTCACTGCTCTAAATTATGTGCTCAAGGGTGTGCAGTGACAGGGCTTCCTTCTACACCTGATGGGCTCAGCTGGCTGTCAGCAGCTGGTATTTCTCCCAGCAAAATGGCCTGTTTGTGTGAGTGCAAGACCTGAGCTCTGACACTTATCTAGGGTCTCTGCAGGCTGATGTGCAGTGGAAGAGTCTAGTGGGAGGACAAGGCTAGAGAGCCTGTGAACGAAGACTGAAAGGCAATAACATGAACAGGGCTCCTCTTCCCACCTCTCCTTCTCCATTGGTTTATTGGAAGGGGTAGTTCCTGAGTCTTCATATCTCTCAAGATGAGCTGTTCTGTAGAGTACAGCCTCTAGAAGCCTCTCTGGGGTCTTGGCTCCCCAGTGGGTTGTGAGACGAGGATACCCTCAGAGGATACCAAGGCAAAAGGAATTCTGCCAAGAAGAAAATGGGTGATGTTTAGATCTACTGAGCTCTGGAGTTCTTATTTGCAACAGTTGCCACAAAATACCAAATCCATCTGCGGCATCTCATTCTCACTGGCACTTGGTTACCAACAACTCCTCCCCATTCTGGAGAAGGCAACATGAAGCAGTAGTTTGTTCACAGAGACCATGAAGAGCCTGTCTCCAGGGGTTTCCTCCAAAAAGTATTGTGTTTATCAGATGATCCAAGTTACATGATTCTCTAATGCCTGGAGATAAAGAAAATAACTCCAAAAACAAAATACAGAGGAGAGGCCCCCCCCCAATATGAAAATTTAGAGCTTTAGAGCAATGATTTTCAACCTCTATACACCTATGGACCAGCACCTGACCTGAATACCTGTCCATGGACCATCGGTTAAACCAAGGTAGTAGAACAGCAGTTCAATCTTTCTACAGCTGTGGACATGGTCTGTGGACCATTGTTTTAGAATGCTTTTCTAGAAAACTTTTTTTTTTTTTTTTTTGGTTTTGAGGCCATACCCAGTAGTGCTCAGGGCTTACTCTTGGCTCTGCACTCAGGGATCAATCACTTCTGGCAGGTGAGGAACCAGGGATCAAACCTGGGTCAACTACACAAAAGGCTAGCATCCTACCCAATACCTTCCTATCACTCCAGCTCCTGTTTTAGAGAACTTTTGTTGTTGTTGATTTGGGGCAATGTCAAGCAGTGCTCAGGGACTACTACTGTCTATGTGTTCAGGAATCACCCCTGGCAGGTTTGGGGAAATATCTGGTGTGTCAGAGATTAAATCTGGTTCAACTGCATAAAAAACAAGCAACCTACCCGCTGTAGTCCCTGTTTTTGAGAACTTTTAACTGCTCCCTTCTGACAAGTGATTACACTGATTACAATAATTATTTAAAAGATAAAATAAATGTCTTTATTAATTTGTATTGTCTTAGTTGTTAGCGCTGTTGTCATCACCATTATCATAGCTGTCAATTACTTTCAGAAGCCAAGCTCTAAGCCCCTTGTTTAGGGCATCTCTGATCTCTCTCTAGAGGACAGTTGATCCCTCTAGCATGTTCTCCAAGCTCTGCTAGTACTGGTTTTAAAAGAAATGATCTCCAACCACTTCCCCGAGAAGGACACTACGATGGCTAGATTTAATCACAAAGACAAAGTTTCCCTTGTTATTTCTTCCCAACTTTTTGTTCTAAATGTCATCCTGGCAATCATTAATCACAATGAATAGAAAGTTATAATTAATAGAAGGCCAAATCATTCAAGTGGAAGATTACACTTTTGAAATCTTGTATTTTTCTTGGAGGATGTCCTCCAAGTTAATTATTTAGTATTTGAATTTTTTTTAAAGCCACAGTCTTTTTTCTAAAAAGAACAAATTGATCATTTTAATGTAGGGGATAAGGAGTTATGTATAATGGATGCAGGAGGCAGATGTTAAAAATAAAAACAGGCTCCAGGGGCTCTGCTGCCCCTCTGCCTGCTTTTTAGAAAGGAGAATGATGAACTACCTCCACTCAGAGCTGCACAAATTCTAAAGGTACTTGTGGGATGCCAATAGAATCCACACCTGAGGAGAGAGACCCTCAGCCAGATTCCTTACCACGCCTGCTGGAGGCAAGAACCATGTGGATAAGCCAAGGTTAAAAGGTGAACAGAGGGAGAGGCGGCGGGTTTTTGAGTGTGTGTGTGTGTGTGTGTGTGTGTGTGTGTGTGTGTGTGTGCTGAGGAATCTTATCTGTTAGATGATGGACTATCATTTGACCCTGGGCTCAAATACCTACATTCATACTGGGAACATAGGACACTTAAGTCTAAACTGAAATGTGGATGTGCCTGCTCAACAGTGAGACCTGAGAGAATAGCAACTGAAACTCATATAGCTGTTGGGCTTCTGGTTTTTCACTAAGGGGCAGATGCAAAGCTTGTAGGAACCTCCAGAATCTTTCCCTAAGTCTCCCAATCCTGGTTGAACAGGCACAGCAAGTCAGCCTCTCTGGCCTGGGGGTGACATATAGAACCTGCTCATAGGTAGGAAACACCTTCCTTGTCTGATTGCTTATGCCATTTGTTATCAAAGCGGATATTATTGGGTACTTATTCTTCAGATTTAGCAACCTCTGGGATACTAAGTTCTGGGTGGAGTCCTGTGTGCTGTCTGCTCAAAAGGCTGGGTTGTGTTTCTGCTCAGTGGACTCTCCCCACTGACCTCAGGAAATCCTACAGTTACACTTTCACTATGGGGGTTGGAACCCTTGACATGACAGCCAGAAGCTGGGGCCTCCAGCCCGGAGTCCTGAAGGAGGCTAGGGTGGCATGGAGAGTAGCACTTCTCCAAGTCTAAGAGAAAGAGACCACCTACCATGTTCCCAGACTTGCTCCCTCCCTCTCTTCTCAGCATGAGCTTAAGTAGAAGTTGATGGCAATACACTGTGAAGTTAGTCCTGTAACTAAGAAAATAGCTTTCAGCATAGACTCTTTCCATATTGGGAGGAACTGTTGGCACAATGACTCCCTTTCTTCTCTTCCTACCCCCCAAAATTTTAAAATATGTGCCTTGGTAGCTTGCTCCTATGAAGGAAGAAATCTTACCTGTTCTGCCCTTGCGCCTGGCTTGGTCTCCTACTTCCTTGGCCAGTGGAATAAAGCAGAAGCCCCGGAGGTTTTGATTTAAGATTCAGGCCTCAAGAAGCCTTAAACACTTCACTTTCTCTTTTAGAGTCTGTCACCTGACTGGGTCCCTCTGGAAGTGTTTCCTGTTCATGGGAAGGTTAAATGGAGGAAGGTGCAATTGTCCCTGCTTGGGGATATCATTGATTAGTTCACTATCCAGATGTGTGGGGTGCACAGCCCTCAGTTGATTGCACGAGAGAGCCTGGCTGGCCCCAAAGACTCCCCAGCAGACCTGCAGACTATAATCATGATTTCCTTGTTTAAGCCCCTGTTTTCAGGTTGGTTTGCTTCACAGAGGCAGTTAAGATACACAGGCATGCACATGTGCGCAGGGCAGATTGAGTTTGAATGTCTCAGTGCTTTAGCTGGCAAACAGAACCAAGTCCCAGTTTCCCCATTGAATATGTCAATAGCATTTCCTGCCAAGAATAGACAGGGCATATTTGCCCATCAGTGCTGGAGAAATGTATTGATACTAGGGTTTCACAGAAGTCCACTCACTAGGGGAATGGGGAACTAAAAGAAAGTTGTAGTCTGGTTTCCTAAGATGATCATCCACTTGGAATTGCCAATACAGGGCAAGTTCCAACAGTGACCAGACTGTTTTAGATAACATGGGGAGTTGCTATGGCAGCCAGGACCCCTTCTTGTGCTGCCAAATGCTGTATTATGGCCAGGCATCCATCAGACATAACCTGCAGTCCTATTGACATACTCGCTTCCCACCTCTCCTCTTACTGCCTATGGCTATGGTCTGTAGGCCTGTTTGTGAGCTTGGCATGGGATCTGATACAACCCTCTGGGTGGATTTGCACATCATGACGGAGAGGAGTTTACTCCTCTAGATCTTCAGCATCCCCCAGGCTTGTTAACAGGAGTTGCTTCCTGTAGCGTGGGAGTTCCAGAAAGCGGACCTCCTATGTCCACCCAGGAGCTTAATACAGTCAGGGCTGATGACAGGGACTGAGTCTGCAGCCCAAGAAGAGGCTGACCATGGTCTTCACCCAAGGGAGGCTCTTGTTCTCATTCCTGCTACTGGGGTTGTGGCTCTGAGCAGGGCCTTGCAGAAAGCAAGTGGGCTCTGGGCAATTTGGGATGTAAGGTGAGCCACGAGGACAGGGGCTTTCAAAACCCTGCTGCAGTCCTGCTCCCGTCTCTTGCAGTCTGAAGTTTTGAACTCGGAGTCCTAAGCTGACCCTTAAGGGGCTTCCTGTCCTGCACATATCGTCTCATCTCTGCTTACTCATGAGAAGTAAGTAACGCTATTGCCATAAACATACTGATTGACCTGCCGAAGGCTGGGTCATTCCTTAGTGAATAAGCTGGTTTAAATATGAGCTGCCTGGTTTGAAGGCTAGGCTCCACCACCATGGCACTACAGCACAGGGTGTGCTTCCAAGGGCTTCTAGCACTGTGAGCCCAACCAGACAGAGGGAGTGGACATTAGGGTTGTATCAAGTGCTTGATGTCAGTGCCACCTCACCTGTAGTGAGGAAAATGGGGTTCAAGAGCCTCAGGTGGAGGGGCATGGGTAATAATGGCACCAGTCAGATCTTGCCTTTCAGCACCTTTCACCTTGCACTGCTCCAGGTGACTTGCATTCTAACAGGTGACTTCACGAGACTCTCTCATAAGTCTCTTCAGGTGGAGGTTAATGCTATTACTGCTCATGGAAGTTTCGACTCAGTGGCTGTGGCCGCAGCAAGGCTGGGTGTCAGTGAGGGGCTGATGATGCTTAGTTGAAGGGCTAAAATGACAGAGAAAAAGGGCTTGGTTTTATAAAAAATAGTGGGGTTGGGGGATCTTAGGCACTTTGGCGTTGGTGAAGAGTAATAACTGTACTTAGAACCATACTTCTTTTACTTTTAAATTTTTATTATACCACCGTAAGATACACAATTACAGAGATGTTCATGTTTGGGTTTCATGTTTGGGTTTTAGTCATATAGTGTTCCAGCACCCATCCCTCCATCTGTGCCCATTTTCCACCACCAATGTCCCCTGATTTCCTCCCCCAACCCCCGGCATGCCTCTATGGCAGGCACTTTGCCCCTCTGTCTGTCTGTCTGTCTTTCTGTCTGTCTCTCTCTCCTCCCCTCCCTCTCCCCTCTCTTGCTTTCTCTTTCCTCTCTTACACATTGTGACTTGCAACACATATATTTAGAGGTTATTATGTATATTCCTTTGCCTACATTCAATGCTCAGTTCTATTACTTCCAATAATTGTTAGCACACTGTTCCCTTCTCTGTCTTACCTAACCTCTGACTCCCACACACTTGCAGTAGATTCCACCCACTGACAAGACCTCCTGATGTATGTTTTGCCTGACCTTGGATATTGGTATCATACTATCTTTTTTTTATATCACTATCACTATCTTCCCGTTCATCATCTATTTGCTCGCACGGGCACCAGTAATATCTCCATATGTCCTGTCTCATGCTAGTAGCCCAAGGGCATCTGCTTGCTCCAGGAACATAAAGAGCTCTCACACCATTATATTAGGTCATTCCCATGACCTAATATAATTATTACTGGTATTTGGCATATCAACACGGGCAGCTTGCCAGGCTTGCCGTCGGGTGGCATACTCTTGTAGTCACCTCTAAATACAGCATTTATTGATGAACCGTGCGGCCACAAGAGGCCACGCGAGCTGGGCTGTGATAGGCTCGCCTGCTGGGTAGAGTTCTGATGAGAGTGAAGTCCGGATGTGGAAAATGGCGCCCTCATGGAGTGGGGGTCGTCTGGCTTTTTTTATATCCCGCAAATAAATGCAGTCATTATAGATCTATCCTTTTCCCTCTGGCTCATTTCACTCAGTATGATCCTTTCCATGTCCATCCATTTATAGGCAAATTTTATAACTTCATTTTTCCTGACAGCTGCATAGTATTCCATTTAGATGTATGACAGTTTCTTTATCCAGTCATCTAGAACCATACTTCTTAACACTATTGGAGCCATGATACCAAAACTATAGTAATAAAAAATTAAAAACAAAATAAAAGGCTTGGTTTTATCTACAGTGGGCATAGCCAGGCTGACTGAAATGATCATGGCCACAAAAGGTCATGCATGTATCGAGGAAGAAGTCTGTGTTCTAGTGAGGAGAGGCCATTATTAGAGGAGTGCAGACAGGACCACTGAGGTGCAATATTGACTTGGGGCTTGAGATGGGAGAAGTTACTATTCTCCTCTTACCATTGGTCATCTCCCTTGTGGAGGGCATGTGGTTAAATGGCTGCTGATGAGAGAGTGAGATCCTTGCCCAGGGTTTTTCTGCCATTAAGCAAAGAAATCCTTATGCATTTCTGGAGCTGGAGTGATAGTACAGTGGGTAGGACATTTGCCTTGCATGTGTCTTACCTGGGCTTGATTTCCATCATCCCATATGGTCCCCCAGCATTGACAGGAGTAATTCCTGAGTGCAGAGCCAGGAGTAACCCAGAGCATCACTGTGTGTAACCCTCCACATCATCATCACCAAAAAGAAAGAAATAGAACAGGGGGTAAGGTACTTGTCTTGCAGATGGCTGCCCTGGGTTTAATTCCCAGCACCACACATGGTCCCTCAAACCTTACCAGGAGTAATCCCTGAACACATAGCCAGGTGTAAAGCCAGAGCATAGTTTGGAGTGGCTCAAAAACTACAAACAACAAACACTTAATAAATATTTTTTTTGTGGAAATGATATTTGAATTTATTTTTTCCCCAAATTTTATTACACCACTTTTAGACATACAATTGCAAGATGCTCATGTAGAGTTTTTGGTTCTACAGTGTTCCAACACCCATCCCTCCACCTGAATCCATCTCCCATCACCAATGTCCCCACCTCCCTCCCCCCCACACCTCAACTACTTGGCGGATTCTGTATGTCTTTTCTTTCCTCTCTACCTCTCCCCTCCCACCTAACTTTCCTACACATCGTAGAATGCAGTACATTAAAGGGCATAACTGTTTCCACTAGTTTGATGGACCGTGCGGCTGCTACGGGCCTCATGGTCAGCTCTGGACAGCGAAGGTGGCGGCTAGTGTGGTGGGTGAGTCTCATTCAGCTGCTTCCGGGACACCCTAGAGGTGATGGGCCCACTCCCAAGACCCATCTGTCCTCCTGGGAGCCCCATGGTCAGCTGAGCCTGGGGAAAGTGGAGTTCCAGGTTCCCCAGCCGTGGGTTTGAGACTGCATGCTATGACTGGTGGCCCCAGGCCAGCTCCTCGGTGGAGCCACCAGTCTCCAACAAAATGGAGGGGGAAGGGCTGACCCCTGACTCCATCTGACGAATTTCCAGTGATTCCCACTTCTACTTAATAAATATTTTTAAAGCAATCTTCTGCATTTCAGAACAGATGCCCTGCAGTGTTGTTGTGGGGACCAAGGAACACTGTCACTGTCTGTTAACTATGGTAGTGGGGGAATGGGGGATGAGTTAGAAAGGCAGTCCAGTGCTCACTTCGGCAGCACATATACTAAAATTGGAATGATACAGAGAAGATTAGCATGGCCCTTGGGCAAGGATGGCATGCAAATTTGTGAAGCTGCCCATACTAAAAAAAAAAAGGCTGCCCAGGCGATGGAAGAGGACATTGGAGCCATTGCCAAAGATTCACAATGTTGCTATAGGGAAACCTCAAAGTTAGGGCTGGTTTCAATCAATAGACATAAGACATCTCTTCAGAACAAAGAGATAGACAGTATCCAACAACGGCAAACCCTTAGCCTGGGATTACAACACTCAGATTAACAGACAGTGAGGAGAGTATTGGCAGGGGAAAGTGTGGAATAAAGTGGCAAAACAGACATAATGGAAGGACATGGGTGTAGGATAGTGAACACTTTAGAGGTAGTAGGATGTATTAACTGTGTATATCAATACAATAAATGTTAATATTAATGTAACCATATTAACTTAACTAAACTAAGTTAAATTAAAATTCTCACTAAATTAAATAAAAAATTCTCACAGACCTGGGGAGGGGCTGATACTCTGCAGGAGCATGGTGATATTTAAATAGTGATATTAAAGCAAATAGTGATATTTGCTTTTTGAAACACTAATATTAACACTGTTGTAAATCACAATGCTTGAATGAAAGACCTAAGTCACATGGAGAAAAACATCCAAGGAAAAGTGAGACTACACATATGATCCTTTGGCCTCCAACACTTTGCTCCTATGCCTAATGATTTCAGATATATTGTTAGATGTGTGTTACCAAGACCTATTGCCACAGAAAGAGAAGAGTCTGGTCCAGGAATTAAGCTGTTCAAGTTATGCTTCTAGACACTCAAGCAGGGCACCATTGTCCCACCCAGCAGGTCCGGGAGGTGGCCTCATACTCAGGATCCTGCCTTGGTAGACCGGCATAGCATTGCCACAGTCTGTATGATGATCCTGTCCTCTGCAAAGTCCTTTCATAAGGTCACTTGTTTTAAAACACACACACACACACACACACACACACACACACACACACACAAAGTTTCCTTCATTTGTATCACTTGTCTTCCTGTTGTTCATTGATTTGCTCAAGTGGGCACCAGTAACATCTCCATATGTCCTGTTGCAAGCAATTGTAGCCCAAGGGCATCTGCTTGCTCCAGGAACACAAAGAGCCTCAAACCATACCTTCAGGTCATGGGAATGAGGTCTATAATAATTTACAGGTTTTTGGTGTATCAAATACAATACAGGTAGCTTGCCAGGCTCTGCCATGTATGTGGTGTACTCTCAGTAGTAGGCTCTCATCTCGAGCTTTACTGATGAACTTCATCAGGGAGAGATCTGCTTTTTCGCTTAGGTGGAGCTCTGAGGAGCTGTGGAGTCTGGATGTTGAGAATGACTGACCTCATGGTGTGGGGGTTCCCTGGCTTCTTGCTAGGCTCACTGGGATGATGGGCCATGGCTAGAACCTGCCTAGAACTGTATACAGTGTATAAATGTGAAAGATCCTGGGAAGGACCTGGTCCTAACTACCAGTATTATCTAAGTCTGTCTCGTGCGCCAGGCCAACTGTGGGTCTGGAGTGGTTGGGTCTGGAGTGTCTCTCTTCTGGTGTTGCCGGCACAGCTGTGGGTCTGGAGTATCTCTCTTCCGGGATTGCTGGCTGTGGTGGTTGTGAGTTTGCAGCCACGCCTTCCGACATGCAGGTGGAGGAATGGGGAGGAGGAGCCCAAATCCCCGCTCCAAGTCTGGCCAGCGTGGCCAGCACGAGTGAATGAACCCTTGGAGCTATGTTGGACTTGGCCAGTGGCTGGCCGAGCAATTTACCGCCCTCCGGAGCTCCATGGGCTGCTTCTACATGGGGCCGGCGGTGCCGCTGTGGGTCTGAAGTGGTTGGGTCTGGAGTGTCTCTCTTCTGGTGCTGCTGGCACAGCTGTGAGTCTGGTTTCCTGGAAACCAAAAGTTTCCCTGGAAATATATATTTTTTAAAGTATGTATGGTTTAACCATCTTCCTCACCACCAGACCATCAGAATTTCTAGAAGTATTTCTGGTAAGCAGAACCTCCCTAGTGGATTTTGGTAAGCAGATGAGGGGACTGCTGGGCCCTTGGGTCAGACCTAGGTACACAAACAGATGATGGTTCTTAAACATTCAGATCTAAATCCATCTCCATCCTTTAAAGAATATAAATTCAGGCCATGTATTTTTTTCCTTTTTATATTTTGGGGCCATCTGAGTCCATAAATTTTTTGAATCTCTGGAAGCCAAGAGGAGAACAATGAAGTTGTAGGAGGCAAACTGAAGTAACATGCCATCTGCAACACAATCAGCATAAATCCCTCAAATGACAGCAAGCTGCCAAACTCTCCCAGGCTTCCTCAACTGCCTCAGTAGAGCAAGGGCCCTGGAGAGGCTCAATTATCTTCCCCACATGTTTCTTAGAAAGCCCAACAAGAGAATGAACTAGACTATTCAATAATAAAGTTCCCAGGGTTTTAGAATCGAGTAAAAACAGGTTGGTTGGAACTCAGTTTGCATTTCTGCTATAGCCCTAATTGCTAATTATTAGCCAATGATTCAATTGTGAAATTATTATTATTATTCCAGTTTTACAAACCAATGAATGGTATCATTATTAGGGACGCACAATGCATTGTCTACATATTTATGCATCTGGCAAATGTTTGTCTACCATATGCAAATTACTGGGCAAGTCATGTTGCTTCTGAGTTAAGTTTGTCCTGGAAAGGAAGATGTGGCATCAAGGAGGGACAGAACATTACAAGTTAAAGACTTTAAGGGAGATATTTTACAGCTGGGGAAATAGGCATGTTTTTGAATAGGGCCTTGAGGCAGACTTGATTTGCAGATACACAACTTAAGGCATGGACATGTGGATAGGTGGGACATAGGATATAGAGATGGGTGGAGCATAGTGATAGGGCTGGAGCATAATGTTTTATGTGAAGTTTTTTCCTTTTTCAATTTTGCTTTACTTTTAGAAAGTAAGTGATTAGGAGAGCTCTGATGCATAAAGTGGATAACGTGACTGCAACAATGGCAGAAGAGGGGCTAGAGCGGGTAGAGCTTTTTCCTTGCTTGCACGTGGCCAACCTGGGTTCAATCCCCAGCATCCCATGTAGTCTCCAAAGCACCGACAGGAGTGATTCCTGTGAAGAGGCAGGAGTAACCCGGAGCATCACCAGATGTGACCCAAAAAGCTCCCCAAATGGCAGAAACCTAGAAGATACAGGGTCCTGCTGCTAGAGATTGAACCCAGGTCTGCTGTGTGCAAGACAAGTACCCTACCCACTATTTCTCTGTACCCTCAAGCATCCATTTCTGTCAGAAAAGTTCAGAAATGTGGAAATAATGCCAGGGACGAAGAGCTGCTAGAAACGTGCAATTGGTAATTGTGTATCTGGAGATGATAGTTGAAGATACAGGAGTAGAAGAGAATGAGACTGGGCAAGGGAAGCAATAAAGAGGGACTAAAATGAGGAGGAGAGGAGGGGTGGGGAGAAGGCACAGAGCAGCCTGCATATGGAAGCTGCTGCAGAACAAATTAGGCTTGTCATTGTCCTCGTAAGTCTCAGCATCTCCTCTTTTGGAACCTCCACCTCTGCACACTAAAAGCCTCTAGTAAATATAGCATCCTCCATACTAACCACCAATCAGTTAGGTGCAGGTAAAGTCTGAAGGCCAGACTCCAGTTAATAGGTGTCAATGGCTAATTCCTCTGGGCACTGGCTTCAGGTTGCCCTGCAGATCCCAGTCACAAAAGCATCTGTGGAAAGGATCTAAAAAAGACCTTTCCTCATCCGGGGAGCCCAGTGTGGTCCAAAGGACAGAGCATGGAACATTCCCAGCTGTGCTGCCAGGCCACAACCTCTATCTTCAGCTAGCAAGATTGTTGATGTCCAGACCCAGCCAGATAGTCAGGTGGTATTGCGGGATGGCAGGACAATATGTAGGACAGTTCTTTGACCCAAGAAAATTTCTGCTCTTTACCAGAGCATCTTCTTTGGCTTGGAGACGGAAAGAGGCTGGCCACCCAATCAGGCCTAAAACTGAAGCCTCAGGGTTCACAGGGCCTCAGATACAAGTGTACAAACCCTCTTTGCTCATATGTACTCAAAACCTCATAATCCCACCCTATAGATAGTATAGTGCCCACAGCCAATATTGCAATAAAATTCAGAGATATATGCTGGGAAAAAAAGCCCTAACAAATGAGGGAAAACTATAAATTCACTGTCAAAGGCAAATTCCCATATCAGTTACACAACTTTCCCTTTAAGTCCATCTCTTTGGCCTCGTTCCTTCTAGCTTCACCATCCAGCTCCTGTCCTTGACTCTAAAGGAGTCTTGTCCCTTTGGCTCCTGTGGCATTGCACTTCTCTCCTCACTGCCTGTGGTCCTCTGAGCTGCTGTGAGTGCTCACTTCCTGGCGCCTTCCTCTCAGGATCTGATATGGCCTTCAGCAGAGGGCAGCCCCTTCACTGTAGTCACCTGTTTCTGACATGTGTCATTCTTGTGACATTACTGCAGTGACCAGAACTGTTTTCTTGTCAGGAGTACTGACAAGTACAAAGTAAGTATACTTACTTTGGTCAAAGGCCTTACATTTTTGTTTTTGAAATAACCATAAGCTTTCCCCTTCTTCTTAGGGGGAATCATTGCTTCCTGATACCAGCTTTTTTGTTACCTGGTAACAATAACAATATTGATGATGAACATGAGAATAATAAGGAGTAAGAGGAGAAAGAAGAGGAGCAGAGAAGCAGATGGAGAAAGAGGAGGAACAGTGTGAGGAAGAGAAGGAAGAAGTAGAGGAGAAAGAGGTTGGGGTTCCCAACAGTATTGGGGTCCATTGGTTCATTGGTCATGTTTGGGGCTGGCTACTGTCTCCCTCCAGTCTATGAGCAAAGAACCATGAACACAGTTTAGAAAATCCAAGGCTTTTCTACTTCCAATTCCACTGTACATCAACTACCAACACATTCTCCAACTCCATTCTGACCAACAACCTCTCTGATCCCCAAACTGCAAGAGATAAATCTTATGCAAAGGCTTGGGACAGGGAGTAACCAAAGGTATATGCTTATTCCTCAAACAATGAGGTAGAATCTGGATTTCTCTTATAGGTGCAAATTTCCCAGGGGGGCCATGCCCCTGCTTCCCAAGCCTATTGAGCTAAGGTGGAGCATTGATTTCTCTCTCTTCTAGGCTAGTAAGCAATCATTTAAATATTCACTATCACTATCACTATCTTCCCGTTCATCATCGATTTGCTTGAGCGGGCACCAGTAACATCTCCATATGACCTGTCTCATGCAAGTAGAGCCCAAGGGCACCTACTTGCTCCAGGAACATAAAGAGCCTCAAACCATTCCATCAGGTCATGGGAATGAGGTCTATAATTGTTACTGGTATCTGGCATATCAAATATAACACGGGTAGCTTGCCAGGCTCTGCCGTGCGGGTAGCTACCCGCATTTCAATATTATATCTAGTTATCTTGTATAAATACAGTAATGGATACAGGAATATATCTATACCTGGCATTAAATAATAGGGTGATCTTTTATGAGGAGATCACATCATATGACTACGTTCTCATTTCCAGATTGATCATATTCAATGTCTTCTCAGGGTCCTAGCTCCAACAGCAACAGTCTTAAGTGCTCTTATATGACTTCAAGGCAATTAAAGACCTTCCTCTAAACTTTGAATTAGAGCAGGGCTTGCTCTAAAAGTTGTTCCATTTCGAAGCCAGGGGTGAACTTTTTTTCCTGGTGCCATCCCGGCACTCATAGAGGACCCTCTATGGAGGCATGAGGAATTAGACCCAATCTAAATGGTGCTGAGGCTTATAGTTGGAAATTATGATGGAAACACAGAGGAAATAATTTAGAGTTAAATAGCTTACAACTGCACTATCCTACTATCTTTTGTGTGCAAGAAATTCCTAGTATAAACATACACAAAATAGCCTTATTGGAAGAGAAAAATAATCCCTCATTAGCAATACAAAAACCCAGGGCTAGCAAGAGAGCAAGTAATCCAACAACAGGGTTAGCAAGTATATAAGCGGTCCAACAAGGAGGAGGAGGTGATATAAGAGGAGAAGGTTTTTTGTGATAATAGTGGTGACAAGAAAGAATACAGTCTTACTGTGTGTCAGACCTTGATATAAGATCTTCACAGTGATTTATTTATCCCAACCATCGTGAAGTGGGCACAATCATTATTTTTATTTTATATGCGGGCAGTGGGAGCACAGAGAGGTTAAACCACATACTCAAGGCTCCCGTGAATTGCTAAACATGGCATGAGACATGAAAAGTTCTAGGTAAATGATAGCTGCATATTATCTCTTCATTCATTCATGTCTGCCGCTAAGAGGTTGTGATCTTGGGAAATGGACTACCTCTCCCTAAGCCTCAGTTTTCTAATCTGTAAAATATCATCATAATCTGCCTTCTGATTAAAACCACAATGCCTTTTGTTCATTACATACTTGCTTTCCTGTAGATTGAGTCCCACTTTTTCAGGGAGTCTGTTTCTCTGTCTTTTCCTAGGTTTAACAAAGAAATAATTGCTTGCCTGCTATGGAAGCTCCAAAAAACCAAGTTGAAATAACACCCAGGGGCCATTTTGTCAGTTCCCTTTATGTCAGAGGGTTGTGGGATTGTAGCTGCCGCCTTTGTCTCTAAGAGCCTTCATTACACCAGTCTTGTGATACTAAATCAATGTTTTCCAACATGAATCCCCTCTGGGAGAGACCAGGGGAGAGACATCACAGGCTGGGCAGTCCTCAATCACATTTGTCCGATTAGATCTTGTGTTTCCACTGTGTTAAGCAGCCAAGGCTCTGACACCTTGGGACTTGAAAAGAACAGTGGTTAGAATCAGGGCTCCCCTTGGTCATCAAAGGGCTTTCTTCTCTTGGAAGAATTACAGTGCCTGTGGATGCATTGGTTTTGCTTCCTGATATGCTACCATTTATAGATGATTGAAGCTCTGAGCTACTAGTTCCCCCAGAGAGACAGGCAAGCCCATAGACCGGTGGTGTGGATCAGACCACAGATCAAGCTGGATGCCCTCTAAGCCTGTTATGTAAAGTCTAGTGAAATAGCATCATCTGGGAGGAGGGTGTTGGCAGGCAGGAGTTTGAAGGTCTCTGGCCAGGGTGCTGAAGGACAGAATGTCAAGAAGGAAAAGCAGTATGAGTCCTGCAGAGCACAGGGCAGTGTCCTTGCCAAAGCAATGCGGTGGAAGCCTGCTGAGTATTAATAGCAATAGCTAACATTTATGGAGTGCTTACAATGTGTCAGCTGCTGTGCTAAGCACCATTTAATCCTCACAATGACCCTCTGAAGTAGGTCTTCTTATTAGTATCACCGCCAACACTTTGTAGATGGGAATAGACTGAAAGGCTGGGCAGCTTGCCCCAGCCACACAGCAGCATCAGGTTCTAACACCAAAGCTCACTTCCTTACTCAATACACTTCACTACCTTGCACTGAGTCCTTAGTACTAAAGAATTCCCCTAACTCCCTTTAATGCAGAGAATGGGGGAAAGGATTTCAGCTGAGTGGTTACCTTGTACCTACCTTCAGAAAGCATTTTCACCTCAAGGAATCTTGACACCACAGGTCTAGGAACTATTTGTGATAGTTACCTCTGGGGATTGGGTCAAGAAGAAGGAATTCCTACTTCTTTCAGAGAGGAATCAGAACACCATAGTGCATATGGCAGAGTAGAGTAACTATATCAGACATCTATATGGTAATCCCTTTGCACTGCCTGGGAGATCAGAATGCTACTTAAAGGATATTTCTCTCAATGAGTGAAAATATCTACCTATTAATAATAGTCTTTAGAATTCAGAGTACCACCTTGATATTTGAGCCATGTTTCAATACAGTTTCACTCTCCAACATTTTCGTTGTTGTTTATAGGTTTACCTGGAGGTACTGAGGACTTGCTCCTGGCTCTGTGCTCAGGGATCACTCCTAGCAAAGCGTGGAGGGCAATATGGGTTGATGGGAACCAAACCCAGGTCAACTGCTTGCAAGGCAAGTGCACTACCTATTGTACTATTTTTTAGACTCCTCTCCTACCTAATTTTCCAAATATTCCTCCAGGTTCATATCCCAAAACATTCTGTCATTAAAATACTACTATGAAAAAAAATAAGGTAGAATTTCTGAGACTGGTTTGACTTTATGTCATGAAATGAATATTTCTGCCTTCTAAAGAGGAAGTAAAAGTGGATAAAGAGACAAGAAAACTCAGCTGAGTTCCCAGGGAGCTGTAGGTTCTGAGCAAGTCAGCTCTGTGAGAGAGTGGACAGGAGCTGTTCCAACCTATTCATTTACTTTCTGATCTGGAAACTGCTCAGCATAAGCTCCAGCCTGAGTGTGGGAAGAGATACTTAAGACATCTGTATAGAGAGTAGAAGAAGGTGGGTGCCAAGGTTACATGGTAGTAGAGAGAGAATGTCAAACACTTTTCTAAAATCAACCATGGAGCAAATGTTATGGGCTTTTGAGTGAAGTCCTCTATCTTAAAAATGACATCCTGGGTCCTTTTGCTGTATAAGCTACTTCTGGTACCACGTAGACAAGACATTTCTTTAGGATATAGTATGCCATCTTTGAACCTGCCAGATTGTTAATTAAATCCTTCATCTTTCCTTCATCCTGTGTCTAGATTGACTGCATCAGGTGGTGGTGGGACAGGGTCTTCACAGTGACAGTGTGTTCTCTGTCTTCTCAAAGATAAGTCAGGACTAAAGATTGGGAGAGGACACCTAGAAGACACTTAGTAAGGGGAGAAGGGCTCTGCTTCATGGTAGCCCTGCCATGTTGAGGACACGGATAACTGTCTATTCCCTTATCAGGCCAATCTGCATGTTCAGGCTCCCTTGGGTTCTTTAACTGTCCAGTTACTTAAGTTTTCAAAGACTAGCTTCACTCTCAACCTCTCTCTAACTCTATCTTATACTCCAGTGTCATCGTTTACTTCTCTGAATGAGAGGTGGTCTTTACTCTTGCATACTGTACTGCAAGTCCCTTTAGCAGGTAATGAGGCCCTGAGTTGCATCTCCTTTAAAAGATCCCAGGTCATACATATCTCTTGAGGCTAAATCCCAGGCTCCTCTTAAATCTTCAGTAACTGAAGTTTAGTTGTGATGCTATGATGAGTTTATCCTTTGATAACTGCTACTTTTTCAAGAGACTACATTAGTGGTAGTGACTATTACCTCTCACAGTGCTCAAGTCAATGTAGGTGATATCCTCACTGGGCAGATAAAAAATGGAACCTCAGTGAGGTGAAAGGGCTAACAAAGTGCCAGCCAGAAGACTTCAGTGGCTCTAGACATTAACCATTGATGTCTCATTCCCATTCTACTGTTCTTTATGCAAAATTTCTATGTGTTCAGATACAAGTGAAGTGGTTTTAAGATTCTGTCTCTCACTTAATAGAATGCAATAGCATTTCTCTTTTCAACTCCATTGCATGTGTGGGGCTAACCATGGTAGTAATAAAGCTATAGCATTCTTGGCCTAATATTGTCTTTATTTTCCTATAGAGTACCTAAAGCTTTCAAGGACTGGGGGTAGTGGGAGGGACTTGGATCCTATACTCCTGATCTGCACAGAGATTTGAAAAACATAGTGCCAACCTGTCCATACTCTAGGAGAACTAAGACCCACCAATTTGAAGGTGTCTCCTTTTGCCTCCCTGGAGCCTAACCCCTCAGTGAGTTTTGCTGACTCATTTGTTTCTGCATATATCACTTAATTTTGTTGTTGTTGTTGTTGTTGTTGTTGTTGTTCCGCTCTTCACCTTATGCTTCAATTCTTGATACACAAAAGGAAGTCAATTCTGCTTACCCGCTCAATCAGGGCACAGGGCCAACCTAAAAGGTGGGCATTGACATTCCACATCTGCAAGTGTGGCTTTGTCACCCCAGGAAAGAAGCCTGCTCAGCATCTTCCAGGAGGATGCAAACTCTTCCTTTCCGTTTAGCTGTCAAGTCTCTGTCGCTGGCTTTCGATTCACAACACACTGATGCCCTCCTAGGAGGCTGGGAGAGGAATTGCTTCATTTCAAGGCAGTCAAGTGGATAGATGGTGGGAAGCATCTGTTATGGAAATGCATTTCTCACAGAAAATAACATTTGCATGATTGTGGCTGCAAATATCAGTGAGCTGTTTGCCAAGTTTGACGCGGTGCCTTGGCTTGGTGGAAGTTCATCTTGCTACTGCTTCAGATGTTCCAGGATCTCTCCCCTTAGCAATGTCCTCAGGGGACAGCTGGAGACGAAAGACCCTTTTTGCAGACACATAATCCAAGTGTTAAGCTAATACTGGTAGAGGTGATCCATGACATGGAAGCAATGACAGTGACCTGTTATAGTTTTTATGTTCTGCCTTTCATAAATATACAATACTCAAGATGATAGACCTTTAGTATATATTTTTCACTATATAACTATTGTATTGTACCACCGTGTAAACTTTACTTCTTTGTCTTCTTTGTCTTGACTATTTTGTACGTGTGCATTGCCCCAAAAGATAAACTCTTGACAGAGAAACACTGTACCTTACTCCCTGTTCTCTAAAAAATTTAGGTATCATGGTTTATGGTAGGATTAATATTGTTTTATGCTTCCAAAGCACCATACTCACAGAGTATCAATATACATCCAACACTGTCCTTAGGTTCCTTCTCAAGCCCTCTCCTAATTAGCCTCAGTTTTCAATGTTGGCACAGTCTCAGAGTTAACTTTTACTACATCAAGTCTATGTACACCAATATCTATGTTTAGGTATATGTACACTAATGTATGTTAAAATTATGCGAGCATAGCTGGGGATATGGCTCAGAGGTAGAGCACTTACCTTGCATTTATGAGGCCATGAGTTCAATTTCCAGCATTACCCTACAAAAAATCACACAAGAATAAAGAGGTATATGGAAGTTTACATATTATGTTACCTTGGATTATTTAGGGAAGGGAGTGGTAAATAGAGGGGTAAGAGGGGAAGAACAGAGAGTGTTTAAGCAAACGGATACAAAAGACTACAAGTTTTTTTAAAATATATTTTATTATACCACCATGAGATAAACAATTGCAAAAATGTTCATGTTTGGGTTTCGGTCATACAGTGTTCCAGCATCCATCCCTCCACCAGTGCCCATTTCCCACCACCAACTGCCCCAATTCCCCCCCTTCCCCTAGCCTGCCTCTATGACAGGTTCTTTATCTCTTTTCTTTCTCTTTCTCTCTCTCTCTTTCTCTCTTCCTTCTCTTACAATTTGTGGATTGTAATACATATACTTAGAAGTTATCATGTGTATCTTTTTGCCTTTATTTAATGCTAAGTTCTACCACCCCAGCAGAGCCTCACACAAGCCAGACGACCCCCACTCCATGAGGGCCTCCATTTTCCACATCGGACTTCCCCCTCATCAGAACTCCACTCAGCAGACCAGCCTATCACAGCCCGGCTCGCGAGGCTGCTTGCGGCCATGCAGTTCATCAATAAATGCTGTATTTAGAGATGACTACAAGAGTATGCTACCTGCATGGCAGAGCCTGGCAAGCTACTCATGTCGTATTTGATATGCCAAATACCAGTAACAATTTTACACCTCATTCCCATGACCTGATGGAATGGTTTGAGGCTCTTTATGATCCTGGAGCAAGCATCTGCCCTTGGGCTCTACTAGCATGAGACAGGACATATGGAGATGTTACTGGTGCCCACTGAGCCAATCGGTGATGAATGGGAATACAGTGATACAGTGAATAGCACTTTTGACAATTATTGGCACACTGTTCCCTTATCTGTCTTACCTAACCTCTGCTCCCACACATTTGTGGTAATTTCCACCTACAAGTTTTAAAAAGTAATTTCTTGCACATCAGTTCATTTTCTTAGGAGTGAAAAGAAAGCCAAGATGATCATCAGACCATATTGATGTATTCATATACATTTTTCATATGTATATGTGTCAAGAAATTAAAATAGAGTACCATTAAGAGAAAAGGAATGTATAATAGATATTTAGTAATGACCTAGTGAATAAATATTCATTGAATAGTAAGCCGTAAGTGATTGTTTTTACAGATTTCCAGTGAGTTGTTTGCTAATAGTACTGTGGCACCTGCAATGTTTGCAGTGTATTTTAATACAAAGAATTGCTAATGTCTTGGTTCATGAGTGGGAAGACCATGTGCCTGGAAAAGTCCTGGTTCACTTTATGAGCCATGTCCGGTATCAGTTGGAGTAGTTGGTAAAAGTGGAAAGAATATTGCCTCAGCCTGGCACCCAGAGCTAGTGGTGGTGAGTGCTGGATGGGGATAAAAGATTTGGGAATCTGTATTTTCACCAGCATACCAGGTGAATCTTATGCTCATTAAAGCTTTGGAAACTTTGCTCTAGGATTTTTTAGTTTCTAAAGTGATGAACTCTTCTTCAAGCAAAGCAAAACAAAGATTTATAATTTGCTGTATTAAAAAGTGTGCCTCATGTTTTAAGCTTTCTTTGTTTCAGAAACTATTTAAAAGACCCACCCATGGGACCATTCTAATGTATAGATAGAACTTCAAATCTATCTCTCTAACTGACTGGGAATAAAATTTCCTGAGCTTAAATGCTATCAATCATTCTCTATGCCAGATTTGGACAATGGCAATCTGTGTTGGCAAAGGAGTCTTAGGCCTTTTGTCATCCTAAAACTAATTTCTGTAACAAATATGCAATATATCAAATATACAGGCAAAGGAACAAGAGCCATTTTTACTATTACCACTCAGTTTCATTCAGTGTTAAAAATATGCTATGCTTTATATGTGTGTACACACCTATATATTTATAAACAAAACATTATAGAGAAAATACCATATCCCACCCTAACACACCTTCTTTCCTCCTCCCTAAAGATAACTACTGTATTAAATTTAGTGCTTTTATTCCTATAAATATTTATATTTTTGTATAAAATATATCCATATACAATTTGGTTTTACATTGCCTAAACTTTAAATAAATCATATCAAGGGGCATATATTTATCTGCAAATAGGTTTGTTTCTTTCAATGATTTACCACGTCTACATATGCAACTACATATTGCAGCCATGTATCATGGCCTAGTGAGATCTAGTGTTGTGTAGTAGAGGATGATATATTAGTATGACTAACATAGTTGTAATAATGTGCTATTAATGAAAGCATTATTTATTTATATTGTTTGTTTTATTGGGAACCCATTCAGCTGTGCTTAGGGTTTAACTGTGGTTTTGCACTTGAGAATCAGTTCTTGTGGAGTCAGAGGTGTCATATGGGTGCTGGAGATAGAACTTGGGTTGGCTCTGTGCAAGGCAAACACCTTATCTGCTGTACTATCTCCTCGGCTTTCTGTTCATTTTTTCTGATGTACATTAATTTTCATTTAAAAACTTTTGGTTCACTTAAAATTATTAAAAATTATTTTATGGCAGATCTAGCTCAGAGATAAGAAAACAACTTATTTGAACAAAGAGACCATTTCTATTAAAACATTTTTTGGGTGGGTGAGCAGAGCTATTGTAGAGGGGTAGGGTGTTTGCCGAGCAAGTGGCTGACCTGGGTTTGATCCCTAGCAGCCCATATGGTCCCCCGAGCACTGTCAGGAGTGTTTATTGAATGCAGAGTCAGGAGTAGTCCCTGAGCATTGCCAAGTGTGAACTCACCCCACTCTAACTCCCTCCTCCCCAAAGAAAGCAAAGAAAATAAAACATTTTTCTTTCCAGGGGAGAGTATGAATGCAGTTCCCCACTACAGCAAATTGTGCAGTAGTGTTTACCACATTTGGAGAAATGGCAGGGGGTCAGCACAAAGCCTCACCCTGAGAAAACCACCTTCATAATCATGGTATCTCTCCTGCCAGGTAAGCACACTATTAAAACATTTTGAGAAGCAAATTAATCCAAATGAAAAAGCTTTGTTGGCATTGTACACTGCCTTAGTTTAGCCACAATTTTTACACCTGATGTAACTAAATTGCCACTTTTCCTTTAAAAAACTGCTACAAAGTTGCAGTGAAATATGTGTTTGTTGTATGTGAGTGTATGTGTGTGTGTATGTGTGTGTGATTTTTCTCAGCTATAGAAAGGTTTTATATGTCTAGCAATGGACTTTTGTGTCATATATGAAGCTTCACTTTTAACGGATTTTTCCAAATTGTTTTAAAAGATACTGCATCACTGTATCACTGTCTTCCTGTTCATCATCGATTTGTTCGAGTGGGCACCAGTAACATCTCCATATGTCCTGTCTCATGCTATTAGAGCCCAAGGGCATCTGCTTGCTCCAGGAACATAAAGAGCCTCAAACCATTCCTTCAGGTCATGGGAATGAGGTCTATAATTGTTACTTATATTTGGCATATCAAATACGACACAGGTAGTTTGCCAGGCTCTTCTGTGCGGGCGGCATACTCTTGTAATCACCTCTGATCTCCAGCATTTATTGATGAATCTCGCAGCCACTTGCGGACAGGTTGTGATAGGCTCTCCTGCTGGGTGGAGTTCTGACGAGAGTGAAGTCTGGATGTGGAAAATGGCAGCCCTCATGGAGTAGCGGGGTCGTCTAGCTTCTTGAGAGGCTCTGCTGGGGTGCGGGCCAGGGCTAGAACCCGCCGGACGCTCCCGGTGCCTCATGAGCAGCTGGGCATAGGGAGAGCCGGTAGCAGCTCTGCCCCATGTCTGTGAGTCTCTGGATCTGCATACCTCGACTGGACTTGAAAAAGACTGGTGCAGGGTGGGTCTCGATGATCTGGGCTGTGATAGGTTCTTCTGCTGGGTGGATTTCTGACGAGAGGGAAGTCCGTATGTGGAAAATAGTGGCCTTCATGGAGTAGGGGGGTCGTCTAGCTTCAAGAGAGGCTCTGCTGAGGTGGCGGTCCAGGGCTAGAACCTGCAGTCCCTGAATTTCTATAACCATATCTTCAATATTCTAGCAATATTTTCTTTTAGCAGCCTCAAATTCAAGAGCATGAGGTCAAAGAGATAGGGTAGTGGGTAAGGTGCTTGCCTTACCCACTGTGGCTGATCCAGTTTCCATCCCTGTCACTGCTTGTCGTCCTCCAAGCACTGCCAGACATAAGCTGGAAATAAACTCTGAGCACAGTCCAATTAGACAACCCCCAAATAAAATCCCCAAAATTTAAGAGCAGAAAACAGGAATACAAGTCAAAAAAGAAAACAGTTTTGAGATACATTTCATTATTACTGAAACTTACCTCACATAGCTCTTTTCCAATGAAGATGTTATTTTCATGCGACCACCTCCTTTCCAATACAACCAGGGCATGTAGATTTAGCTCAAGTGACAAGGGAGAATCATTCCCCAATGATGTGCAAAAGACTTATTCTTTGAGGGCTTTAAGACAAACTAAAACATAGTGGTAGATGAAAGTTAATTATTTAAATACCAATTTAACCGTAAGGGAGAAAAGATATCATGGTTAGTATGGATTCGTCATTGAATGAATTGTTCTCACGTTAATTTTGTAGTTTTCAGAGCTAATGTGATTCTAATTTTCCATAGAATAGTTTCCTAGCAACCATCCCTAGCTGAGAATCAGCTAACTCTGCTTTTCTTTTTAGCTTGCTTTCCTGTTAGAAAAATGAGTTAAATAAATGCCAGCTTAGGATAGAATTTTACCATGTAAAACTGTATTAGAAATATTTGACTTTTGAACAAAGATCTAACAAGGAACCCCACAAAAGTGGATGTGTGGAAATGGAACTGGAACCACAATTAGAGACATGGGTGTCTGACTCCTGTCTGGAGTTGGTTTTAGACAGAGGGTGAATGAGTAATGAGGCAGAAGACAAACTTGGAGACAGGCAAGGGATAGTGGGAAATTCCTCACCTGTGAAGTATGGAACTGAGCAAGAAGCTTTAGAATTCTTACAGCTCAATAGCAGGGAAATTAGTCATTTGGCTGTTAGTCCTCAAGACCTGATTCTTTACCCTGGAGGAGGGCTCAAAGGGACCAAGTGTGATATAATTCTTGACACAGAAGTAGCAGACTCACTTGCTAGTTCATTTCTGGATTTCTTACCCTTTGTATCACTCTTTGACTTTAAGAGTAAAAAAACCCACAAGGGGGTTGTTGACCTATTTTGAGCACCCATAGAAGTTCACAGATGAAATATTCAGTGCTGAAGGAATGGGTTTCCCAAGCAAACTTTTTCAGTCAGTCCCCCATCAAAGACGTTTCTTGGGTTTCTCAAATAGAAAAGGAGACGCAGATACTTCTAGAGCAGGTAGCAACATTTACAAATAAAATGCATAGAATATTTTTTAAAAAGACATTTAGACATTTATTCTTTGTTGTTTAGAGTTATTATTTACACCCAAATTTTCTGGAAAAAACATTACTTCTTTACATTTCTCTTTAGAACAAAAATAAATGCTACCCTGTACAGCTATATGAAAAGGCATAGGCTTTTGTAGTTATTAAAGCTGAGTCTATGCAATTGAGAATAAAATATAAATTAAGAGATGCTGAAAGAATTCTTGCTTTTTAAAACATTTCTTAAGTTTTCAGTTAAGATAAATGTGGAGTTTGGACTGGAGTTCTGCTCCTGATAGATCACTTTGGTGTAATTTTCCAGCATTGCAGTTTCTATTACATATTAAATGTCATTGAAAGTGGTTAAAAATCAATGCTATGCCAATTTAGGGACTTTGTTGACAAAATTTTTTATTTTAAGCTAGAAGACTAAGTAATGAACACTTGTAGTATTCATTAATTAAGACATATAGTCTCTTAATGTTTTATGACAATATTTTTTGATGTATCACTTGTATCACTTGTCTTCCCATTATTCATCAATTTGCTGGAGTGGGCACCAGTAACATCTCCATACATCCTGTCACGAGCAAGTTTAGCCCAAAGGTATATTCTCACTCCAGGAACATGAAGAGCCTCAAACCATTCCTTCAGGTCATGGGAATGAGGTCTATAATTATTACTGGTTTTGGCATATCAAATACAATATGGGTAGCTTGCCAGGCTCTGCTGTGTAGGTGGTGCACTCTCAGTAGTAGACTCTCATCTCGTGCATTTACTGATGAACCTGAATGGGGAGAGATCAGCAGTTATGTGGCCGCACAGTAGCCGTGCGCAACGGGAAAGCTGGTTTCTGCTCTGCCTCCTCCGAGGCTCCATCGGGATGGTGGACTCAGGTCCGAAGTTGCTCTCGTGGTCCATGGAGTGCAGGGGGTTCAACGGGGAAAGCTGGTTTCTGCTCTGCCGGGTGTACCTGTGTCTGAGGCTCAAGCATTCCTGGGTTTGAAATACTCTCCTCTGAAGGGCGGGTCTCTGAAGGGCGGGTCCTTGTAGGCTGGGTTTCTGACAAGCTGGGCTGGAGACTGGATTAATCTACGGGCTGGAGACTGGATTAATCTGCTGGGTGGAGATCTTACCTGCTGCAGAGTGTGGATTGTGAAGATGGCTGCCAGCAAGGTGTGGGAGTTTCTCTGGGCTCCTCCGAGGCTCCATCAGGATGGTGGACTCGGGTCGGAAGTTGCTCTCGTGGTCCATGGAATGGAGGGGGTTTAATGGGGAAAGCTCTGCCGGGTGTATCTGTGTCCTATTGATTTAAGCTAGCTTATAATCAGGAAAGTACTTTATAATAAGTTTTTCAAAACAAACTAAAAAAACACCTCAAAATCCAAGTTAAATAAAACCAAATAAGCATAAGAACCTAATAGTATAGCTAACTGGTACTTAGCTATACTACTTTGTCCTGTGGTAATATCTTCACCACAAGAAACTTCTGTCTGCCTAGATAATGGAGATAAATTCCAAAGTCAACTCAATCTTTTCAAATATTTCTTATCTATCTTTCAATATGGGCCTAGCCTAATGACACTCTGCCCAGCTGGGAGCTCCTTTTGACATTAGCTTTGTTGCAACATCCTGAAACTGATCTCCTGCAGACTAGAATCAACAATGCTTTGATCCAACTGCTTATTGGCTGTTCAGCTTCATTAGCACAAAACTAAGTGAGCTTCCCTCTACCAGCACCCTCAACTAGCAGAATCCCTTGTTTTGTGTTTTTCCTCTTGATTGCAATAAAATTTTTGCCAAGTATTCATTACATGTGGATATTGTGCTCAGCAACGGTCTGTTGGGGACAATAGGAGATTTTTTTTTTTACTGAAGTGGAGAGTGAATCAGCATGTTATGGATTTAAAGAGAGGTTACACAGGCATGTGGGGAGTGAGCTCTTTCTAGTTCCTAGAGTAGCTGATACAGCTACATTATAATGGTATTCTTAATACCCCCTCATAAAAATGACACTGATAAATTTTCCTAAAAAGTCTGTATAAAATCTGATGTTGGACTGTGGAGAATAAGATCCTTTAGGCAGAATAGATGTATATCCATCCATTCTTCTGTCCATTCATCCATCTGTCCACCCATCCAGTTAGCCCATGATTATTTATTAAACATTGCTACAAAAAGATCGTTTGTCAGTGTGGTGCTCATGTGTGTGTTTGCGTGTTTGCGTGTGCATGTGTATATGTATTCTATGGGAACCTCTTGCCTAGAATAAAAGAGTGTGGAGAAACTATCCCCTTGCTATTAGCCATCTTCTTCTAAGTAATGGTTATTGTGTGTAATGCCAAAGAACAAGACACTTTTCCATGAGGAATTTATTACTGTGGAACAATGCTTATAACTTTGTCATATGGAGGCACCAGTGTGAAGATGTGAGTCCACTCCCACTGTCTCTGACGAGCAAGGTTGTCTAGTGTATTTCTCAGGAGGGAAAACAGATAGGAGTTGCAGTCTCTTACTGTCTCCACAACTTCAGGAATGACTTGCCTCCCACATCTGACCTACTACATTTTGGGAGATACAAGGCCACCTCGACCTCTCCATTCTTCTGCTTCTGTATCAGATCAGAGCCTCTGTAGTATACTGACTGTCAGAGAAAAATCCAAGTAGAAGTAATAATTTAGTGGAAGATCACATTCCCTGAGTCAAGGCTCATGCTGTGCTAGTCCCATGGATGCAATTAGTTACCCAAAAGCATAAAACTTGTTCTGCTGTTGGCAGGTATCTTGGCACTTTACCCATAAAACAGATGGCTACTGGTTCCACAAATTAGATTTCCAGATGATTGTATAATGGTGTGTCAACCACCCATTTCCGTCTTGCTCTTCTAGTTTCTTTGATAAATTGGAGTGGGTCTATGTAAATGTACTGACCTCTCATGAATAAACCATTCCTCTCAGTGGGAATACAGTTGATACAGGGTTTAGGGGACATAGTTTAGGGAGGGCAAGGAAAGTGTACACTTTAAAACATTTAATCAATCTGCAATAAGCATGTCTTCCTGTCTTTCCCTAACATCCTCATTCCAGCATCCCAGATGTTCTGGAGGGATAATACCTGATCCCTCTTCAGTCTTCTTTGATCGAGATAAAGGGAGAAGTCTACTGTTCTAATTTGACTATTCTGAGCTATACTGATGTTATATAAATAAATAACTAAACAACTAAATAAGAATATTTCTTGGAGTTTCTCCAACAGAATTTCTCAGTAGTAGGGAACATTCTTATTTCTTTTTCTACTTTTTAAAATTTCATTTCATTATACTACTTTCATTTCTGTTTCTTTCCTACTACTCTCTTATTAAGAATATTTATATTACCCAACACTGCCACGGTAGTTATTCTACTGTGTATTATCTCTTCCACTCTGGTGGCAATAGATGAAGAAAGTTGGTTTGAACTTATTAGATTCTTCCTTTGATAAATGAAGAGATAAGTATCAGGAAGAAGAATGGCAATACAGATACTAGCGTGATGGTCTAGGTTCTCCTGTAGAGACCTCTTCTAGAGGTCCTCAAAATGCTTCTGGATCCAGTTTGGTTGGCTATCTTTTCCTCGGATCCACTTGCCCTGAATTTTTTGTTTTGGGTCTACATCTGGCAGTATGCAGGACTCTTGGCTATATGCTCAGGGGTTACTTGGGGTTATTGAGCAGAGGTCAAACACATGAAAGACAAGCACCTTTTTAAAAAATATATTTTATTATATCACCATGAGATAAACAATTACAAAAATATTCATGTTTGGATTTCAGCCATACAGTGTTCCCGCACCCATCCTTCCACCAGTGCCCATTTCCCACCACTAGTGTCCACGATTCCCTCTCTCCTACCCTAGCCTGCCTCCATGGCAGGCTCTTTTATCTCTTTTCTCTCTTACTCTTTCTCTCTCTCTCTCTCTATCTCTTTCTCTCTACCTTCTCCTACACATTGTGGATTGTAATATATATAATTAGAGGTTATCATGTGTATTTTTTGCCTGCATTTAATGCTTAGTTCTATGTGTTAATAGCACTTTCAGCAATTATTGGCACACTGTTCCATTTTCTGTCTTACCTAACCTCTACTCCCACACTTTTGTGGTAATTTCCACATTTGACAAGACCTCCTGATCCACCTTTCACATGACTTTGGATATTGGTATCATAATATGTATATCACGATCCACGATCTTCCGTTGATCATCTATTTGCTAGAGCAGGCACCAGTAATATCTCCATATGTCCTGTCTCATGCCAGTAGAGCCAGGGCATCGGCTTGCTACAGGAACATAAAGAGCCTCAAACCGTTATATTAAGTCATGGGAATGACCTAATATAATTGTTACTGGAATTTGGCATATCAAATACAACACGAGAAGCTTGCCAGGCTTGCCGAGCGGGAGGCAAACTCTTTTAAACACCTCCAAATAAAGCATTTATTGATGAACCGCGAGGCCGCAAGCAGCTGCTCGGGCTAGGCTGTGATGGGCTGGTCTGCTGGGTGGAGTTCTGATGAGAGGGAAGTCCAAATGTGGAAAATGGTGGCGCCCGTGGAGTTAGGCGGGGTGGTCTGGCTTGTTGTGAGGCTCTGCCGAGGTGGTAGGCCAGGGCTAGAACCTGCCATGCCTTCCGAATGCCTCATGAACTGCTGTGCACAGGGAGAGCAAGGAACAGCTCTGCCCCATGTCTGAGAGTCTCTGGACCAGCATACCTGGGCCGGATTGAGGAAAAAGCTGCTGCAGGGAGGCATGGCGGGTTCTAGCCCTGGCCCACCACCTCGGCAGAGCCTCACAACAAGCCAGACCCCCCCCCACCCCCCCGCTCCACGGGCACCGCCATTTTCCACATTTGGACTTCCCCCTCGTCAGAACTCCACCCAGCAGACCAGCCTATCACAGCCCGGATCATCGACACCCACCCTGAAGCAGCTTTTTCCTCAATCCTGCCCAGGTATGCTGGTCCAGAGACTCTCAGACATGGGGCAGAGCTGTTCCTTGCTCTCCCTGTGCACAGCCGCTCATGAGGCAGTCGGGAGGGATGGCGGGTTCTAGCCCTGGCCCACCACCTCGGCGGAGCCTCACAACAAGCCAGACCACCCCCTCAATATGTGTATATATATATATATACACACATATATATATATATATGTGTGTGTGTGTGTGTGTGTGTGTGTATTTATGTCATAAAAATAAGTGCAGTCATTCTATATCAAAAACAAGCACCTTGACTGTATTACCTCTCTAATTCCTGATCTTAACTTTTATTCATTCATTCATTCATTCATTTATCCATCCATTTATTTATCTATTTATTTACTTATTTATTTTTGTTAATTTGGCCAGACCTGTCTGTGCTCGGCCTTAGTTCTGACTCTGTGCTTAGGGATCACTCCTAGCCATAATCAGGGGACTGCATGGTGTGCCAGAATTGAATGTATGATGGTTGTATGCATAGCAAATTCCCCATTATCTGTACTATCTGGCCTAATTTGAACCTTTTGAATGTTGCTGTTAATTTTTTCAATCTTCATGGAAAAATCTGTATAGACAACTCTCCAAAAAGTCAAATACAAATCAAAACAACATGAAATCACCTCACAAAGGCTGATATTCCACAAACAATAAATTGGTGTTGAATATGTGGAAAGCAGGGAACCAGTATACACTGTTGATGGGAATGGTCATTGGGGTAATCATTGTGGAAAACTGTTTGGACATTCTTCAGAAGTTATAATTCAGGGTCCCAGGTTTGTTAAGTGGTAGGCTGTTTATGTTGCAGGCATAAGACCCTGATGGTTTCCATCCATGCACTGCCCCACTTGTGGATTGTGATCCCATCTACACCGTAGTTTGTTATCCTTTGACCACAGAAAGTGTCCAATCCTTTGTAAACACGTTTTCTAAGTATTTCAGCACTGCAACCAAATGTGTGACACCCAGTGCAGCAACCCTCCAGTTAAGTGTGCAAACCCCAGTGAGTATCACAGCCAAGTATGTGTGACCCTTAGAAATTGCAACCTCAGGGGCCGGAGCGATAGCCCAGCGGGTAGGGCGTTTGCCTTGCACGCGGCCGGCCTGTGCCGCCTGGGTTCGATCCCTGGCATCCCATATGGTCCCCCGAGCACCGCCAGGAGTAATTCCTGAGTGCAGAGCCAGGAGAAACCCCTGAGCATTGCCGGGTGTGACCCAAAAAAGCAAAAAAAAAAAAAAAAAAAAGAAATTGCAACCTCAACAACAATAATAAGGGGAAACGGGGAAATTAAAATAGAAATTCTATACAATCCAGTTTTACACTTTTAGGTATTAATATTAAAAAATGCGAAAACATGAACTTAAAAATATACATTACTTTATGTGTAATGTTTATTACAGTATTAACTTTAATAGACACAAAGTGAAATGAATCTTAGTGCCCATTGGTTGACAAATGGATAAAGAAGATGTGGTGAGATGTGGTGTGTATAGACACAATGAAAGACTATTCAACTATAAAAGAAGATTAAATTTTGCCATTTGCAATGATGTGGATGGACCTCAAAGGTACCATGCCTAGTTAAATAAGCCAGACGGAGAAAGAAAAAAGTATTATTTCACTCATATGTAGTATGTAGATAAAAAATAGACTAGCTAAATATAAAAATTACAATATAAATAAAACCCCAAATTTTTGGATGAAAAACAGTTCGTGTTACCATAAAACAGGACAGGAGTGGGTAAATTGGAACAAAAGGGACAAATATATGATAAAGGATAGATTTGGACTTTCAGCAGAGAACATAATATAGCCTATGCCCATTTGATTTTTAATGATGCATATCCAAAATATATTATATCATGAGCAATGTTACTGCAATAAAATGTACACAAATGATGTTTATGCTGCAAATTATTCCTCTCTGGAATATCCCTTACTTTCCCTAAGGGAAATCACAGAAATCAGATCACAGTCTTGACTATGACTATTCCCCAAATCCTGAAATGGTAGATAAGCACCACTGTACCTGCAAATCAGTTCTGCACCAGAACTATTACAAAATTCAATTACAAATCCAGTGGGACATTATTTGAAGACCTTTGTTTTACATTCTACCCATCAGCACACTGCATGTGTTCGTATTTTTTCCCTAGTTGCCTTAGGAGGAATGCTAAAGGGCTATATTTCTCTATCTGGGCTTGTCTGGTTCATCACGGTACTTGGTCCAGGTACTAATTAGAACCCTTGATTTGACTGCTCTCACAAGAGGATTGTTTAGAGACAAGTAGAGAAAATGATGTGTTTCATCACAGAGGTAGGTCGAGATAGGGACATTTCTCAAGCAAGGATGCAACCAGGCTCAGACTCTGGGTCTGCCGTTGGCAGAAGAGACTAGAGGCAGGCCCAGGAAACGCCCTGACAGCTGCAGAAGAGACCTTTCCTTCAATTTCGTTTATTTGGTTTGATTGCTTTTGCTTATTTGTTTTCTCACATTTTTTACAAGCTTGTCAATCCTGTGTGCCAGGAGCTCATTGGATTCATCTTCAGGAATGGGATGGTTGGCACTACAGGTCTGATGAAAGTAACCTTCCAAATTCCCTGCATTGATGGGGATGAAGAGCAGAACATTTTTCATTACCTCACTTCAGGCTTCAAATATGGACCTTTGTAGCCAAGTCTGGATCAACTCAAACAGATAGCAAGTGACTGTTAACTGTGTAGTAATGGTCCTAATACTGCCCCCCCGAGGTGTTGCAGGTGTGACTGCAGTGCCCGGCGGCTGCATCAGCAGGAGGCAGACAGGGAGACAGGCTTGTCTACACCTGGGGCCTTGCCCCTTGGGCCCTTGTTTGTTGATGGTCTGACATAGAAAAAGACTGGGTCCCGGGGGATGAACCCAGATCCACGGCAGAGCCTGGCAAGCTATCTGTGGTGTATTCGATGTGCCAAAAGCAGTAAAAACAATGCTTCATTCCCAATGAATGGAGACATTACTGGTGCCCACTTGAGCAAATCAGTGAACAATGGGAAGACAAATGACAAGTGACAAGTGACAACAGTTCTGATAAAGAACATTACTAGGGTACTGGGGAATTCATAGTCAGTCCTAAAAGGAACTCTTAGAAGCATTCATTGTGTATTGTCAAATGTGTATTTGGCCAAAGGCACACTAACAGATTGTGATTATAGGTTATGATCTTGTCTCCTTCTCTTGCACACTCCTTGTGTGTGTTTGAGATCTGTTTATACTTGGTTACCAAATAGCTACAAGTGATGTCACTGGTGAGGCAGTAGGCTAAGCCTAGTGAATCATCCCTTTGGCTTAAAATAAGTGTTTCTACATTATTATGAAACAAGGCAGATAGGTCTTGCCCATAGGGAAGAAGACAAGACAGCTAGAAAATAATCATTTCCAGGTGTGTTCAATTTTAGTGCAGGGCCAACTGCCCCATCCAATCAGGCTTGTGCACTATGACACAAAACTGGCTGTCTTCAGTGGGAATGGTTCCAACTCCACTGGCCTGTGTTCATTTATCTTCCTTAACTTAATGCTGCTCTATTGTTTTCTTCTGTGAATACCTAGTAGTTTATAACCAGATGATTAAGAAACTTAAAATTGGAGTGAGGTTAGGGGATGGGCAAAACTCAGGCAATATCCAGGTTGCAGGCTGTTGCAGCTTAGAAACAGACTTTCCTGACTCTGACTAGGCCAGGTACTAAACCCTGCTCCACATTATTGTTGAGCGACCACACTTGACCTTTTCTTGTATCAGAGCACCTTTCAGCTTCAAATTCGTGATTCTCTGGAATGCTAGCAATTTAGAAAGCATTCTCTTTCCAACTTGCTACTTGAATGAGTAACAAAATCCTAATGGCATGATTAAAAAAACTAGAGCCAAGGCAAAAATACATCAAAGGATGAATAAATCATAGCGTCTGCAGTAAGTGCAGGGAGAGATGGTTTTAGAGGAAAGTGTCCAAGCCCTAGTTCCTCTTAACAGTTTTTATTTTTTATATAACCTAGTGTAATTCAGGACTGAAATCATATCAATAACTCCAAGTCCACATTAGGTCTTCTGGTCAGGAAATGTCAATTAGGTATTTTCTTTTGAAAGACATAGGATTAAGAACTGAATGAGGAAAGAGATAAAAATCAGAATACCTGGCTCTTGTATTCAAGGAGTTTGCTGTTTCATTCAGATATATAAAGCAGGTCAAAGGAGATTCAAAAGTAATTCTCTGCAATTGCAAGCTGCCAAGGATGGGATCAGGTTGGGGGGGGGGGGGGAAAAGAATGATACACTGAAAATCTTTCCATTTGTCTGGCAAATTTGGTATATACATTTTGTGTTATGAATCATCTAGGTAAGTTCTGAATCTAGCCACGTGGATATAAATGTCAATTGAGGGTTTCTCAACTGCTTAGATGCTTGAATGGCAATTTGAGAGAAGTCCAATAAGTATCACTTGGAGGTCCTTCCCAGTGAGACTGCTAACCAAGTGCTTGGTGTTCATCACCAACTTCTTTGTGAAGTCTCGGGTGGTGAATTTGATTTCTTCTCTTCTTGTGGTTGGCTGGCACTACTACACACCAATTAATTGTTGCCACTGTTTTACCAGAATCATAAGTGAAGTTAGTATCCTTAACGATGTAAGAGAAATAACACGTGTGAGGGAGAGTATATGTGAATGGGAAATGTTACATATTAGAAAGCTTATATGTATCACAGAACATATTGCCCCAATAAAATGTGGATGCTTTTCAAAACTATCCCTTAAGTGGCCATTTTTCTCCAGTTGCCCTTGACTGACTATTCACACAGACTTGGGCACATGGGTGCTGACTTGCTAATTGTGGTTTCCAGGGGCCAGCAGCCAGGCTGCCAGGAGCTTCTGCTTAACCAAAGTGAGCAGTCGGTATGCTTTGCCGCTTATTTTCTAAGGTACTCTTCCATTAAATCAGCTAATCACATGCGTTTCCTAAAATTTTATTGCTGACTTTTAAAGATGACTGAATTTTACAGCAGTCATTAAAGAAACAATCATGGACCTGCGGGCACGTGGTGGATCCACTGAATAAATCTTGGCATGTTGGCAGGAGATTGCCTGTGATATTTGAAAGACAAGTCTAGGTCAGTTAAAAAAATGTCTATATCCTGCAGTGGGCATCTGGAGTACAGTTATCCCAAGAAGAGAGAATTGGCTGAAGAGAATAAAATAAAGCTTTGGATTAGTTCTTAGGTTAAAGATTGATAGAAAGAGATTGAAAGAAAGGAAGAACATGGAGGAAACTTTGAGAGGAGAATGAGGAATTTATAAATGAGAAAAGTTCAGAGATTTCTGTAGCCTCCCACTTCCAGACAAAGTATTCCTTGGGATCAAATGAAGTAAAGAACAATGGGCTGATCTAGTTGGGAATGGGAGGCCCGTGTTCAGGGCTGGAAGCTGCTCCAGTCCCTGTCTCCCATGGCTGTATAACATTATTACATACAGTCACACACACACACACACACACACACACACACACACATACCTGAAGGTTTCTGCACAGGTTTCTGCTGCTTGGTGAAGACCAACAGTGTGATTAGCTGCCAAGTTCAGAACGTAAATTGTTAATCCAAAAACGAGACTAAAGAAGGTCGTCTAACCTCATTCTCATCTAAACATGATTTCTGGAATAAATTCTTTCTGGAGAGGCAAGTTGGAAATTGTGTAAATCTTCCCCATGTTCTTGAGTTCTCAGAATGGCTATGCTATCTACAGTCTCATGAAATACTACCTTGCTGCTACCCCAATCGTCTTTCCCCATGTTACAGGCAAGAAAGCTGAGCCTTACCCATGGGAAAAGACAGCCAGGAGCTAGAGGCTCCATAATGTAAATAATGCTACCTGGCTCTAGAGCTGTGTTTTATTTTTGTTTTTCTACTAGCACATAAAATGAACTCCAATAAATCTAGAGATGGGGGTCAGGACTGAGGATTCTGAGAAGCCACATTGCAGAAGGGGCTTTTAGAAGGCTTTAGAGCTATTTTGCCTGAAAGAATAATGCTTTTAGAGCACTTGTCGTAGCTATCGTGAGATATTTAAAACTTGTTCTATGGAGAAAGGAGGAGATTTATGGGTAGCCAGAACTAGGACCGGCAGATTAAAATTAGGAAGTCAGAGAGTGAAGCTGAATAGTTGGAAATAGTGGTAAGTGTCGAATGTCAAAAGTATTGGAAATTAGTAAAGTGTTGAATGTCAGAATTGTGCCCTGGCAGATGACAGGGCTGTGTTGCCAGAGGTACAGGCAGCTTGCTGGTCACTTGAGCAGGTGGGGGGGGGGTGGCACAAGCGGCCGGCTGGAATCTGACCTCCGTTTGTGTGCAGACTGAGTTCATTTAAAGACCCTTTCCTACTCAGAATGGACCTCATTTCCAGGGAGCTTTCCCTGATCTGGCCCCTGTCATGGAGGGCAGCCCTGTGATCTGTAAATAGTTTGAAGGGCTCCTAATTCAGAGACGCGTTCAGCAGCCACTCACTGCTCTCCACAGGCCTGCAAATGCTCCCACCTACAGCTGTTCAGGGTTTCCTGTTCTTGGTCTGCAGGTTTTCTCAAGGTGTTGTTGAGGTCAAGGGGTTGGGAGGGATGGTCTATCCCAATCTGTTTGCTTTAAGGGTCCAGGGGAATACCTCATGAGCTAGTTTTGTGGGAAATTCTGTCAACAGCCAACTTTATTGGCTTTGCAACAGAGCAGCTCTGTCCTGTTCCTGCAAGGATTTAAGAAGATCCTGAGCCCATGCTACCATGTCACCAGCTTTTTGTCAGAGATCTGGGTCTTACTACAGTGACTGCAAGTGTCTCTTTCTATCAGCTCTCTGGCCAGGTATCTGCAGTTTAATTAAATCCAATTGTATCTTAGAAATTATCATTGGCACATAGTAAAACACAAACCTCTGTGGAGAACTTGGAGTTACAAAGTAAGTTAAGCTCTGTTAGAACATAACTTATAAACAACTCAAGACAGATAACATAGATAAAAAGAGATAGGGAACAATTTTTTTCACAGCGAGCTACAGTGCTGGGCTGGATAAGCTCTGCCACTTATCCACACTTTGCATTCTTTGCCCCAATACTGAGCAATTCTCACAGTGGGATGTCTGACTCAGTAATCTGTCGGTTTTGCCTGACTAAAGTCACATCATTGATTGATGCCAAATCTTGCTCAATTAAAGGTTCATTTTTCTTTTGGCCTTTGGCAAATGCAACATTGATTATGGTTATTAGCATCCACCTCTTCGGATTTCAAAAGCATCAGTCTGCATACCAAGGACAGCTGCAGCCGCACACTAACCATGTGGGGCCCAGGGACACCGGCCCATGTGACACTGCAAGGAGGGACGCTGCTCACGAGACTAACAGTAAGAAGGGTTTGTATCTCTTGTCTCACTCACTCTCAGATGCCATCTTCAAGCCCCCCCAAAGAGCAAATGCAAATGCTTTTCACTAACACTCAGGCTCTTTTCACTTTATGTGTTTGTTGGTTTAGTTGTTTGATAAGAATGTTAGGGAACTGCTCATCAATGATGTGCAGAGACTGAGTCTCATCAGCTTGTGTAAAAGTCTCTCTGCCTTCTTGAGGGGGCCCCTGCACAGATGCGTGAAAACTCAGAACCAAACACTGGGACCACCCTTTCTCGAGAGGAAGAGGACAGAGAACTTCTGATCTTAGTTACTGTTCTCCACACCTCATTATGAATCCCCCGTTGCCCTCCCACATGCTGGAGCTTAACACTACTGACACCAGGCACTTATAGGTGGGCAGCCACGTGATATTTTGACATCCCATGGGATCCAGTCGGTAACAGCTCTAGTCCAGCGGTTGTCTCCAAATCGCATTACATGTCCAGCCCATTTGATTTTCGATGCCTTGGCAAACGAGACAGCGTCCCTGATTCTGGAATAGCAATGGAGGTCAGAACCGGATTCCTTCTCTCACTTGAGTGAGGTGTGATATTCCAAGCATAGCTCTTTCTATTCCTCTCTGGGAGACCTGAATAGCATTCTCATCCTGCTTTTGTAGGGCCCAGGTCTCTGAGGTGTATGTTAATGCAGGGAGAATGGTGGAGTCAAAGAGATGTGCCTGGAGCCAGAAGTTCTTTGTCCTTTTAGCTATTTTTTCGATGCCTTTGAAGGCATTCCATGCCACTCTCTTCCTCCTGCGCAGCTAGATTTTAGGTCGTTCATCATGTTGACTTCTTGACCTAGGTACACATAACTGCTGCATTCAGAGATGTTTGTTCAGATGTTTGAAGTAACCCAGATTTATTGTCTTATTAGTTCTGGAGGTCAGAAGTCTCCCTTATCTTAAATCAAGACATCTTGATGAAGCCTGGTTTCCTCATGGTAGCCCCAGGCAACAGTCTGCTTTCTTGCTTCTTCCTGCTTCGAGTTTCCTGACTTATGCCCCTTCCTCCATTGTCCAAGCTGGAAGGATAGCATCTTCTTCCCTTCTCTGTCCTTTGCTTCTGTTGCTGCGTCTCTGATCCCAAGCTCCTTTACCTTTTAAGATCCCACCTCCTTTACTCTTTATAAGGCACCATGTGCCATGGTCTCCATCTGGTATTAACTTCAGGGCAGCTTCCAAGTCCCTCAGTTATGTCAGGTAATGCTCATAGTCTCTGGTGATTAAGCAAGAGACATTTTGGAGAAATAATTAAAACAGATTTTTTTTGTGTATCAGGGATGATCCAACCCAGGTCTACAAGTCTAAGATACACAAAGCAAAAACCCATTTTCTTTTTGCCATACTCAACTTCTTATTTAACTTCTTATTTAACTTCTCTAATCCTACCTAAGGGTAGCATCTTCTTCCTTCTCTGTCCTTTGCTTCTGTTGCTGGTCTCTGATCCCAAGCTTTCCCACCTCCTTTACTCTTTATTTATTTTTTTTATTTTTTTTATTTTATTTATTTTTTTTAATTTTATTATTTTCCCCCCAAATATTATTACACCATTTCAGACATACAATTGAAAGATGCTCATGTAGAGTTTTAGATCTACAGTGTTCCAACACCCATCCCTCCACCCAAACCCATCTACCATCACCAATGTCCCCACCTCCCTCCCCCTCCCGCACCTCAACTACTTGGCAGATTCTGTATGTCATTTCTTTTTGTCTTTATATCTCCTTCCCGATAAACTTTCCTGCTCTTCGTGGAATACAGTGCATTAAAGACATTACTGTTACACTATATTAGTGGACCCATGGCCGCTTGCGGCCGTGCGATCTGGGCTTGAACTGGTTTTGCTTTGTTGATCTGGTCAGTCCAGGCAGTTTCTCAGCGTCCGGACAGTGAAGATGGTGGCTAGTGTGATGGGCGAGAGTTTCATCTGGCTGCTTCCGGGACCCCCAGAGGCGATGGGCCAACACCCAAAACCCATCTGCCCTCCTCGGGATCCCATCGTCCAGCTGGGCTTCCGGCGCGAGCGGCTCCAGTCTCCCCAGCCGCTTGTGAAGCTCTCTCCTTTACTCTTTATAAGGCACCATGTGCCATGGTCTCCCATCTGGTATTAACTTCAGGGCAGCTTCCAAGTCCCTCAGTTATGTCAGGTAATGCTCATAGTCTCTGGTGATTAAGCAAGAGACATTTTGGAGAAATAATTAAAACAGATTTTTTTGTGTATCAGGGATGATCCAACCCAGGTCTACAAGTCTAAGATACACAAAGCAAAAACCCATTTTCTTTTGCCATACTCAACTTCTTATTTAACTTCTCTAATCCTTTGCTTATTATGACTTGAACTTTTTTTTTGTAGGTCAGAGAGACAGTATATCAGGTAAGTCACTTTATTTGCATGCTGTAGACTGAGGTTTGAATTCTGGCACTACATATAGTTCCCTGAGTCCTGCCAGGAGTGATCCCTGAGCACAGAACTAGTAGTAATCCCTGATCACTGCCAGATGTAGTGCCCTCCCCCCCAAAAAAATTATATTATAGTAAAATACAATAAAATAAAATTACCCTCTAAACCTCTAAACCTATTTTTAAGCCAGGGGTTATATGGCCCTCTGTGGGCCTTCAAAGTTACACAATTTCACTAGTGGAAATTGTGTAAATGAGGGGCCATAAGATGAGGGGGCCAAACTATATTAAAGGTGGCCCAGGAAGGAAACAAGGTTGGAGGGGGACCACAGTCAATAAAAAGGTTGAGAAACTCCGCTCTAAACCATTTTAAAGCATACAGCTCCCAGTAGAATTGATTGTATTTATATTGTATATCCATCACCACTTGACCTGAAGGTACGCGGCCAATTACTGTTTCATCAAAACATAGCTGGATTCATCCCTCAGTATGCCTCTTCCTGGCATTTGTCAAAATAACAGTGAGACCTAGCATTTAATGGATGCTTACCACAGAAGCATAGTTTCTGGAGGAAACTGAGGTAGAGAGATCAAATGGCATAATCAATACAACTATACCAGGGCAGCAAATGCCAGCAGGCCACTTTCCTGCAATGGAAGTTCTACTAGGACACTGTGGGGTGGGGGAGGTCAAGAGTGGGCAGAGGGGCCGGAGCGATAGCCCAGCAGGTAGGGTGTTTGCCTTTGCACCACGGCCGGCCCAGCCCGCCTGGGTTCGATCCCGGCATCCCATATGGTCCCCCGAGCACCGCCAGGAGTAATTCCTGAGTGCAGATCAGGAGTAACCCCTGAGCATCGCTGGGTGTGACCCAAAAAGCAAAAAAAAAAAAAAAAAAAAAAAAGAGTGGGCAGACCTATAAAAACAGTGACCTATAGCATCACAGCCTGAAGTGCCTCAGATGAATTACAGAAGATGTAAAACAACTGGTCTTTGTGACCGGTATCAATTAAGCACCACTGCTCTAGGAAGGTATAAATCAGATAGTGCTGTCTTAAAGAGAAAACATCTGCTGCTGAAAAGCATGGCTGCTCTGGAAGTTCCAGAGCTGTGGGGCTTGTTAGTGGAAGTTCTCCCGGTGCTCCCTGCTGTGTTGCTTACTGCTGTCCTGCAGCATGCCTCAGTGCTTTTTCTCACTGAGGTCTCTAGAGAAGCCTCTTATCTCCTTGCTTGCTATTAACAGTAGAGGTTCCTGTGGCTCTTCAGCACTCTGATTTTCTATTTTGGAAGAGAACTAGGAAAGCTTCAGAAAACTCTCCACAGCCCTATAATTCAGCTGAGTGCTGTAGGAAAGAGCGCTCTGGAGATCAGAGTTTAGGGGAATGAAAGGGCGCTCAGCTACTCATCCTGAAGAAGATGAGTCCACGGTGATTGTAGAAATGAAAATAAAAAGTGCTCAATTTAGCTATGGGGCCAAGGGAGACAACATCATGGCTCAGTGTTAAACGACACCCTTAATCCCAGCCATTGGTTCTTGGTATCTCCATTGAACTTTGCTCAGCTCTGGCTCAGCTCTCCGCATAGCTCACACTACCAGTTGAGACTTTTTTGCAGACTCTGTAAATATTTGTCCTGCCAAATGGTATTTGACTACGCACATATCTTATTTAAGAGATAAATGTTAAGACTCTCTCCCTTCTCTCTTCCTCTCCACCTTTTTTTGCTTTCCTCTCTCCCCTTTCCTGTTTTCCTCTCCTTCCCTTCACCCCTCCCTCTCATCCTCCCTTTCATCATTCCTACTTGGAAGTACAGAAGATATACATACATCAGTATTGGTTCTACTTCCTAGCAAATCTGAGGGCTGAAAATAAAGACCTTAGGGCTCTTATAATTTTATTTAGGTTGTGCCACTCCCACTTCCTCCTCAGCGATGAAAGTGCCACTGAGAAAGCACAGCCTGTTCCAGACAAGAGGCAATTTCCGTTCAGACATGTCTCTGTTTTTAAAAGTTAAGGCAAGTAGAGAATACAAGAAGCAGTTCTTTCAAAGATGAAGCTACAAATTCATTGGCATTGAGCTGTCTCTCCACTTTTTAATTTTGATTTTATTTTTTATTATTTTATTATACCCCATGAGATATATAATTACAAAGATGTTCACATTTGGGTTTTGGTAATACAGTGTTCCAGCACCCATCTCTCCATCAGTGCCCATTTCCCAACCACCAATGTCCCGATTCCCTCCCCTTTCCCTAGCTAGCCTCTATGACAGGTTCTTTATCTCTTTTCTTTCTTTTGCTCTCTCTCTCTCTCTCTTCTTTCACATTGTGGATTGCATTACATACGCTTAGAGGTTATTATGTATATCTTTTTGCCTGTATTTAATGCTCAGCTCTAGGCTGGTAATATCCACTTTCACTAGTTTTTAGCACACTGTTCCCTTCTCTATCTTACCTAACCTCTGACTCCCACAACTTTGTGGTAGATTCCACCTTTGACAAGACCTCTTGATCTATGTTTTGCCTCACCTTGGATATTGCTATCATAATATATATTATCACTTGATCACTTGAATCCCATTATTCATCGATTTGCTCGAGCGGGCACCAGTAGACATTTCCATTGGACCCTATCACATGCCAATGTAGCCCAATGGCATCTGGTTGATTCAGGAATATGAAGAGCTTCAAACCGTTCCTTCAGGGTCTTGACAAGGAAGTCTGACCATCTTGTAGGTGGGTGGCCATGTGATCTTTTGACATCCCATGGGATCCAGTCGGTAACGGCTCTAGTCCAGCAGTCGTCTCCAAATCCCATTACATGTGCAGCCCATTTGATTTTCAATGCCTTGGCAAACGAGACAGCATCCCTGATTGTGGAATAGCGATGGAGGTCAGAACTCCGATTCCTTCTCTCACTTGAGTGAGGCGTGATATTCAAGCATAGCTCTTTCTATTCCTCTCTGGGAGACCCGAATAGCATTCTCATCCTGCTTTCGTAGGGCCCAGGTCTCTGAGGCATATGTTAATGCAGGGAGAACGGTGGAGTCAAAGAGATGTGCCCGGAGCTGGAGTGTTCTTTGTCCATTTAGCTATTTCTTCGATGCCATTGAAGGCATTCCATGCCACTCTCTTCCTCCTGCGCAGGCTCAGGTTTTAGGTCATTCATCATGTTGACTTCTCGACCTAGGTACACATAACTGCTGCATTCAGAGATGTCTGTTCCATTGAGAGTGAATGGAACCTCTGGAACTAGTTCATTTTTCATAAACATGGTTTTCTTTAGATTCAGCTGTAGACCTATCTTTCCACATTCTCGGTCGAAGTCAGCCAGCATTTGTGCCGCTTGGCTAATGTTTGGTGTTATTAGAAAGATGTCATCAGCGAAGCGGAGGTGGTGTAGTTGCCGACCATCTATCTTCACTCCCATTCCTTCCTATTCTAATTGTCATATGATATTCTCGAGGGTGGCGCTGAAGAGTTTAGGTGCAATGGTATCACCCTGTCGAACCCTTCTTTTGACATCAATGATCACTTCTTTGTAGAATGGTGAGATCCTGGTGGTGAATCCGTAATAGAGCTCACGAAGGGAGCTTGATGTATTGGGTTTGAATACCCTGTTTGGCTAGGGCTTCGATGACCGCTTCAGTCTCCAAGAATCAAAGGCTTTCTTTAAATCAATGAACGTGAGACAGAGCGGTCTCACACTCTGTCTCACGCTTCAATATATATTATGCATAATATATATT
>JAJIBD010003640.1:0-166855 GCA_021461705.1 Cryptotis parvus
TTTTGTTCAGTTTGACCATATGGAATGATGGGGACTGAACCTGGGTCAGCCACTTGCAAGGCACATCAGCTGCTGGTCCTATCTCTCTCGCCATATAAAACTTTTGAATAACCACTATAGTGCATTCAGAGTAGGATTCCCCAATTGTACCACCTTGGTATTCTGATTCTTTTGAAGCCAAGTTATTTAAGTAGCAGCTGAAGATAATCTCTTAGAAGCTCTCTGTGGCACTCTTCGTCTTCTGAGCAGAAAAATTCCTGAGTGATAAAGAACTTCCCACCTTCACACAGGACACACGCAGACATGTCTTTCCTAAACTGAAATCTTAGGCTCTAAAGGTACTTTCTACCTATCTCGGCGACTTCCTTGTGAGTCTGGAAACTTTCCATTTCTCTCAAATCTTCTTTCCCTAAAAAAGAAAAAATTCAAAACTACTTTGTTCTTTTCTCGTTCTCATACTCTCGTGTTCATGTGTTTGTCGGATTCAAGTGAACTTCACTCTTCCTGTCAATCTCCTAAAGTGATTATTAGAGCAGCCAGTAGAATCCAGAGTGAAAGGGGATCTTCCCCTCTTCCCAACTCATACTTCCTTGTAGGTATGTGCATGTCTCCAAATCTAGTTCTCCCAGGATTATGCAGACTGTGACTCTTCCTGGAGAAAAGAAAGAAAAACAACAAAAAAAAGTGAGTTGCACTTAGGCTGATATATTTTTTATTTGAAGACATTGTTCTCACTTTAGAATAGTCAGTGAAAGCTCTCTGCCTTCTCTCTCTAAAATCTCCTAAGGCATGAGAGAGCATGAAAGTGAACCATTGTCTGCTCAACAAATAGAGGAAGTTAGAAGTGGCCTGTCAGGCCAGGGGAGGGCTTTTGCCCATTTGGGTTTGATCCCTGGTATCCCATATGATATTCTGAGCACCTCTAGGAGTAATTACTGAGTGTTAGGAGTAACCCTCTAAGCACTGGCATAAGTGGGTGAAGTAGAAGAGGAGGAGGAGGGAGGAAGAAGGAAGAGGAGGAGAAAGAGAGAGATAGAAAGAGGAAGAGAGGAAGAAAGAGAGAGGAATAACTGCCACCCCCAAAATAGATCAAAGGGGGTGGGTTCATTGAGACGCACAAATAAAGTGTTATTTGATTTTGGGCTTAACAGAGTGTCCCTGCGGTTTTGCTGCCTTTGGAGCCATCTTTTAGATGTCTCCCCTTTGGGAGTGGAGACGCGGCAGCTCTGCCCTGCCACCCGTGTGGCCCTTGGGGACAAGCCCTCCACATGCTCTGGCAGTGAGTCAGCCGAGGGGTGCCACAGTCGCCTGCACGGTGCAAGTGGAAGGTTCTAGTGACTCCAGACACTGCTTAGGTTGATCGCTTTGTCCCATTTTAATTTTTTAATTACTTTAATAAAAAATAATTTTTTAAGACGCCAAAAGATCGCGTGGCCGCCCACCTGCAAGATGGTCAGACTTCCTTATCAGGACCCTAAACAAACAATGCCCTCTCTATTTCCCGGAAACAGACAGATGCCATTGAGCTACAATGGCAAGTGATAGGGTCAAATGGAAACATTACTGGCGCCGCTCGAGCAAATTGATGAATAACGGGATATCAAGTGAGAAAAATAATTAATTTAAAAATATCTAATTACTTAATTTTTTATTTTTGGGCCACAGTCTACTATAATCAGAATTTCTTCTGGCTTTGCACGAAGAAATTACTCCTGATGGAGCTCAGGGAAACGGGAATGCCAGTGAACAAATGCAGGCATTCAAGGAAAATGCCCTCCCTGCTGCACTATCTCTCCAGATGTGGTGCCGTTTTTAGTCTTCTGATTGTTTCATTATGTGGTAACTATTAATGCCTTTTCTTATCTCTGCCTTAGTGGCAGGGTTAAAAAAAGCAAACCACAAAGGCCCTTGAGAATTGTGGCAGTTTTTCTCCTTTCTCCCACATCCCCAAATCTCCTCCCCACCCAAGAATTCTTCAGAGAGGGTCAATGAATGATGAATCCAAAGTATTTTTCCTTCTCCCTTTCCACATCTTGACTCTCTCTCTGACCTAGAGAAATGGAAACTGACTTTCAACTTCAGTGGGTGGGACAATTGCTTTCGCTCAAACCCAAGAACCCAAAAAAGCTAGACAGCTTTTCCAGAGGAATATGACTTCCTTTACTTTGGGGTCCATCTCCTTGGCCTATGAAGCCCCAGTTCTGTGTGGCTGGACATGGAGCTTTCCCTTGCATTCAGGAGGCTCCCCGGGCTCTGTGCTCAGGCGTGGGGACAGAAGGAACAGGGGCCCTGGTGGGGGAAGCCAGCCCCAGCCATCCAGAATGGAGACTGCAAAGCAATGACTGAAACTCACTGGGAAACCCCCAACGTCCACCTACGCAGAACTGGGGCATAGGAGTCGAAGGAGGAGATGGACCCCAAAGAAGAGGGTGGTCACAGTCCAGTGAGGAATTTTCCCAGCTGGAGGGTTCTTGATTTTGACTGAAAGAATTGTGCCACCAACTGAAGTTTCAGAGTTGCATTCAAACGATCCAAGTCAAGGCAGCTGACACGTAGAATGTGAGAAAAACAAAATGCTTAGATCAGCATATATTTACCCTCTCTGGTGGATTTGAGGGTGGGGGAGAAAGGAGAAACTGGGGGAGAAAGGAGAAAGGAGGAAAGCAGCCAGGATTTAATAAGGGCCTTTTGTGTTGGCTTTATTCACCCTTGATCCTCTGCAGGCTCTCAGGAAATAATAGGACTAAGAAAATGGGTTAAAAGGTACAAGATAATGAAACAATAATAACTCTAGAAACAAGAGCAAATCTGGACGCCCGGTAAAGCAGGTAGGGGCTTTTGCCTTGCACACAGCTGACCTGGGTTTGATCCCCAGCACCCCTTATAACACCCTTAGCACCCAGGAGGATCCCCAGGAACACAGATCAAGGAGTAAGCCCTGAGCATTTCTAGGTGTGGCCAGACAAACAAACAAACAAACAAACAAACAAACAAACAAAAATCAGACCAAATGGAAAAGTTGTAGCCATCTCTGGGAGTCATGAAATCTACCGCTTGCACCTTGCAGGTAGCAGTGCTGACCTCTGGGCTGACTCGCTGCAGCTTAGAAGCACTGGAGGGCTCCCTGTTGCCACCATCCGCCTGACGATGGCAGCACAGTGCCACTGCAACTGCACTCCACAGACGTTCAAGGGCGGTTCTAAAGGCAGCTGAAGTTTGTTCAACGCAAATATCAAATAATAACTTGCTGAACTCAAATATCAAATAATACTTTTTTAGTCCTTCATCTAGTGTTCTGCCAATCCTGTTCAGGATGACTCGTGTAAACAGCTTGTGGATGACGGACAACAGGCAGATGGGGCGATAGTTGCCCGATGTTGTGAATGTCTCCCTTCTTGAACAGTAGAACTGTCCTGCTGGTTTTCCATTGGGAGGGTACTTTGCATTAGGACAGGTAGCATGTGAGGAGCCAAGCTAGTGTATTGATGAGTACCGATGGCAGATTCTTCAGTTGTTCGGGTCTGACTTTGTCTGGGCTTGGTGCTGTTCCCTTTTTTACCGCAGAGATGTCATGTCGGATTCAGAAGGGAGAAAGTTGGGAATGAACATACCCATCCTGTGGAATTTCGTATGTGGGCAGGTAGATGCGGCTATCAAAGAGATTTGAGCAGAAGTCCTGGATAATCTTCTCCCGTTGCCATTCTGGAAGATGTGATAGATCCATCAGGGCATCAGAGGCAGTCATCTTGGTCTTATAGTTGGCGAAGAAGAAAGGTGGGAGGTGCAAATGCTTTTTCCCGGCTTCTGCTGCTGGCTTCCGGAAAGGATTCAGCACAATCGACCATATCCACACAGTAACCAAACTCATTGAGGTTTGTAGGGAGTACAAGATGCTGCTCTGTCTCACGCTCATTGATTTATAGAAAGCCTTTGATTCTGTGGAGACTGAAGCAGTCATGAAGCCCTAGCCAAATAGGGTGTTCAAACCCAATACATCACAATCCTCGTGAGCTGTATTACGGATTCAAAACCAGGATCTCACCATTCTACAAAGAAGTGATCATTGATGTCAAAAGAGGGGGTTCGACAGGGTGATACCACTTCACCAAAACTCTTCAGCGCCACCCTCGAGAACATCATGCGACAATTAGATGGGAAGGGAATTGGAGTGAAGATAGATGGTCGGCAACTACCACCTCCGCTTCGCTGATGACATCTTTCTAATAACACCAGACCTTAGCCAAGTGGCACAAATGCTGGCTGACTTTGACTGAGAATGTGGAAAGATAGGTCTACAGCTGAATCTGAAGAAAACTATGTTCATGAAAAATGAACTAGTTCCTGAGGCCCCATTCACTCTCAATGGAACAAACATCTCTGAATGCAGCAGTTATGTGTACTTAAGTCGAGAAATCAACATGATGAACGACCTAAGTCCTGAGCTGCGCAAGAAAGAAGAGAGCGGCATGGAATGCCTTCAAAGGCATTGAAGAAATAGCTAAAAGGACAAAAGAACCTCCAGCTCCGGGCACATCTCTTTGACTCCACCATTCTCCCTGCATTAACATACACCTCAGAGACTTGGGCCCTACGAAAGCAGAATGAGAATGCTATTCGAGACTCCCAGAGAGGAATCGAAAGAGCTATTCTTGGAATATCACGCCTCACTCAAGTGAGAGAAGAAATCTGGAATTCTGACCTCTGTCGCTATTCCCGAATCAGGGACGCTGTCTCGTTTGCCAAGGCATCGAATGTCAGATGGGCTGGACATGTAATGCGATTTGGAGACAACTACTGGACTAGAGCTATTACCAACTGGATCCCAAGGATGTCAAAAGATCACGTGGCCGCCCACCCGACAAGATGGTCAAACTTCCTTGTCAAGACCCTGAAGGGAATGGTTTGAGGCTCTTCACATTCCTGAATCAACCAGATGCCTCTGGGCTATATTGGCACGTGATAGGGTCCAATGGAAATGTTTTTTTGGCGCCGCTCAAGCAAATCCATGAATAACAGGATTCAAAGTGATCAAGTGATCAAGTGACTTTTTAGTGAGTCTCAGTGAATCTCTGCTTTGATTTGTAAAGAAAAAATTTTCAAATTCTTCTTTACAAATAATCTGACAAACTATTTTTTTTTTTAAATCTTTGATAAAGGTGCAACGAGTCTAAAATGGAGTAAGGAAAGCCTCTTCCCACAAGTTGTTTTCAGGAAAACTGGGCAGCGACATGTAAAAAAAATGAATTTGAACCTGTGTCTAACACCATGCACAAAAATCAGATCAAAATGGATTAAAGATCTCAATATCAGACTTGAATCCATAAAATACATTGAAGAAAATATAGGAAAAATCCTCCGCGACATTGAAGCTAAAGGCATCTTCAAAGGTGAAACATCACTAACAAAGCAACTAGAAGATAGGATAAACATATGGGACTACATGAAACTAAAAAGCTTCTGCACCTCAAAAGAAACAGTGACTAAGATACAAAAACAGTCCACAGAATGGGAAAGAATATTCACCCAATACCCATCTGATAAGGGGTTAATATCCAGGATATATCAGGCACTAGTAGAACTTTACAAGAAGAAAACAAACAACCCCATCAAAAAATGGGGGAGAAGAAATGAACAGAAACTTCAGCTAAGGAAGAAATTCGAATGGCCAAAAAAACATATGAAAAAATGCTCATCATCACTAATCATCAGAGAGATGCAAATCAAAACAACAATGAGATACCACTTTACACCACAGAGACTGGCACATATTCAAAAGAGCAAGAACAACAAGTGCTGGCGTGGATGTGGGGAAAGGGGACACTCATCCATTGTTGGTGGGAATGCCGGCTGGTACAGCCTTTCTGGAAAACAATATGGACTTTCCTCCAAAGACTAGAAATTGAACTCCCATTTGACCCAGCCATACCACTCCTGGGAATCTACTCTGGGAAACCAAAAATACGCAGCGGAAACACCATCCCTACTTTTATGTTCATAGCAGCATTATTCACAATAGCCAGAATCTGGAAGCAACCAGAGTGCCCGAAAATCGATGACTGGATAAAGAAGCTTTGGTACATCTACACAATAAAATACTATGCAGCTGTTAGGAAAAATGAAGTTATAAAATTTGCCTATAAATGGATGGACATGGAGAAGATTATGTTGAGCGAAATTAGCCAGAAGGAGAGAGACAGATACAGAATGACTGCATTTATTTGCATGGCATAAATATATATGTACATATTATGATACCAATATCCAAGGTCAAGTGAAACATATATCAGGAGGTCTTGTCAAAGGTGGAAATTATCACAAACGTGTGGGAGTCAGAGGTTAGGTAAGACAGAAAATGGAACAGGGTGCTAATAATTGTCGAGGGTACTAATGCCAACCTAGAACTGAGCATTAAATAGAGGCAAAAGGATACACATGACAACCTTTTAATGTATGTTCTGTAATCCATAGTCTGAAAGGGAAGGAAAAGAGAAAGAGAGAGAAATGGAAAGAAATAAAAGAACCTGCCATGGAGGTGGGCTGGGGGAAGGGGAGAGGAACCGGGGACATTGGTGGTGGGAGATGGGCACTGGTGGAGGGACAGGTGCTGGAACACTGTATGACCAAAACCCAAATATGAACTTTTTAATTGTATATCTTTTTATTTGTATATCTCACGGTGGTATAATAAAATACTTAAAAAATATTTTATTGTACCACCTTGAGATATACAATTACAAAGCTGTTCCGTGATTGGGTTTCAGTCATGCAGTGTTCCAACACTCATCCCCCCACCAGTGCCCATTTCCCACCACCAATGTCACCCTCCCCCTCCCTAGCCTGCCTCCACGGCATGCACTCTCTCTTCTCTCTCTTTCTCTTTCTCTCTCTCTCTCTCTCTTCTCGCTCTCTCCCTTCTCTTACACTTTGTGACTTGCAGTACATACATTTAGAGATTATCATGTATATCCCTTTGCCTACATTCATTGCTCAGTTCTAGGTTGGTATTATCATTTCCACTAATTGTTAGCACATTTTTCCTTCTCAAAAGCACATTTTCAAAATTAAATAAATGTAGGTCTATATGCCAGGACTCAATTTTGTTTTCCCTCTCTAGGAAGAGTCCATATCAGGAGAATCCTGGGGAAGACATGATTTGGGAACACTAAAATATCTACCTTGAAATATTTGTTGGAGAGGAAAAGTCTCTCCAAATCCTAATGACTGATCTAATAATCAACTTACAGAATTCATCAGTGAGAGGGGCTCATTTAAACCTCAGGCAACCCCCAATCCATGGGCTCAAGAGAAAAGCCAAAATGTTTTGGGGATTTTTATATTTTAGATCATAAATGTTGGAGAAATGGAAAGTTTTCAGACTAATGAAGAAGTAACCAACACTATTAACATTGCCATTTTGATATCAAATTTTTATTTTAGGGCAAAATATGGCTGCTTTCTGCCCTTAAATACATGTTAAGGGCGGAAGCCCTTTTCACACAGAAATCTGCTCACGGTGATAAAGTGTCAGACTATTTACTGATTTCCCTTACAGGTTGTTACTTAAGTAACTTGAGCTCCAAATAATCAAACTGCTTAGGAGGCACATATTTGTGTTTTTTTTTTAAATTTTTATTATACCACAGTGAAACATACAATTACAAAGGTGTTCATAATTGATTCTTGGTAGTACAGTATACCAGCACCCATCCCTCCACCAGTGCCCCATTTCCATCACCAATGTACCCCACCCCCCCCGCCCACCCCCATGCTGCCTTAATAAGCAGGTACCCCAGTTTCCTCTCTTTCTCTCTCTGTCTCTTTCTCTCTGTCTCTGCATCTCTCTCCCTCTTATTTTTACACATTGTGGCTAGAGGAGGCACATATTTGGGGAGGCTGCTCTGAGCCCAATCATAGTAATTATTCAAAAGATTAAGGTATGGGCCAGAGAGATAGGACAGTGGATGTGGTGCTTGCCTTGCACATGGTCCAACCACCCGACATGTCCCCGTGAACACCGTCAGCAGTAATTCGTAAGTACAGAGCCTGGAGTAAGCCATGATCACTTCTGGATAGGCCCCCAAAACAAAACAAAACAAAACTTAAGACATATGTGCAAAGGGCAAAAAAGAAAGTTTGAGGGCAATTTGCCAGATCCTTAGTGAAGTCTAAATCCCAGAGCAGAGAGAGAAAACACAATGCTGAATAACACTTTTACTATCCCTGAATAACTCTTTACTTCTTTACTATCGCTGAATAACACTTTACTATCACCGAATAACACTTTACTATCGCTGAATAACACTTTACCAGCATTGCCGACTAACACTTTTACTATGTCCTAATAGCAATTTAGTATCCCTGAATAACACTTTACTACTGCTGAATAACACTTTACTGTCACTGAATAACACTTTACAATCCCTGAATAACACATTTACTACCCCTGAATAACACTTTTACTATCACTGAATAGCATTTTACTATCCCTGAATATCAATTTACTATAGCTGAATTACACATTACTATCACTGAATAACACTTTACTATAGCTGAATAACACTTTACTATAGCTGAATAACTCTTTACTATAGCTGAATAACAGTTTACTATCACTTGAATAACACATTACTATCGCTGAATAACACTTTACTATTATTGCTGAATAACACTTTTACTATTGCTGAATAACAATTTAGTATCGCTGAATAATACTTTACTATTATTGCTGAATAACACTTTACTGTCACTGAATAACACTTTACAATCCCTGAATAACACATTTACTACCCCTGAATAACACTTTACTATCACTGAGTAGCATTTTACCATCCCTGAATAACACTTTACTATCATTGAATAGCTTTTCACTATAACCGAATAACACTTTACTATTATTGCTGAATGGCACTTTACTATCGCTGAATAACACTTTACTATCGCTGAATAACACTTTACTATTGTTGAATAGCACATTAGTATCACTGATTAACACTTTACTCTAGCTGAATAATACTTTACTATCAATGAATAACACTTTATTATCCCTGATTGACACTTTACTATAGCTGAAAACACTTTACTATCGCTAAATAAAGCTTTACTGTTATGACAGAATAGCACTTTACCATTGCTGAATAACTACTATTATTGCTGAACAATACTTTACTATCACTGAATTACACTTTATTATCTCTAAATAACACTTTACTACCTCTGAATGACACTTTACTATTAGCTCAATTAATGCCTCCCACCCTCTAAACTGACAGCAAGAGGCACAGAAATGCACAGGCACAAGGCCCTTTCCCTGCTTTGGAATAACCAGAGGCTTTGGTCCTCATGTAGCCTAGAATGAAGGCTAGGCCTCCATTGCCTGCCCAGTGACCCGTCTAGCCCCAGAGCATACTGCACTGACAAGCCAACCGGACACAAGCAGCTCCTGCACCTTCAGAGAAAATGGAGCTAAAGGTGGGTTCTTCCAAGTCTGACATGGAGGCCTCTCACACGGAATCCAAACACCAACATACCACAGCCCACAGCCCTAGATGTGTCCGAGAATCCCACAGTCACATGCCAGGGAGGCTTGGCCGAAGAGAGATTCAGGGTTGGCCCAGGGAGGCAGGTAACCTTTTAGTACCAGGTTCCTTCCACACACCCCAAAGGATCCCCTCACCCCCAGGAATGCAGACAGAGAGGAGGGCGAGAGACGCACAGTGATCAGAGACGTTACAGTGTTGGTACAGAGCACTTTACTTCTTCATGGAGTTTCTGAATCATTCTACTTTGACTCTATGGGTAGGATGTCTCCTCACGAGGAGCATGTGAGACCTGGAGACCCGGCACGCACTCCTGAGCCCGGAGGATCAACATCTTCTCAGGCCCGGGAAGAGTTGGCGACTCTCTGCAGGGGGAGAGAAGAGACAGTGGAGCAGGAGAGGGAGCACCAATGCAGGAGTCCTGGGCCAGCTTCCAGACCCCAGCCAAGTGCTCCCTCCCGAGAGCACTGACACTCTGCCAAGGAATCAGAATTCCAGGGTTTTGAATTTTAGGCAAGTCAGCCTAAAAGTTTAAAATGACAAAATTCTTTACCTGAGTTTTTCAATGTAGAGGAAATCATTCATTTTCCTATGCTAAAAGGAAAAAGACGCAATCATAAATAATCATACACATGGTCATGCTTGAAGGGCTAGAGCAGATCTTGTCCAATCTCTACCTCAAGGAAGGGCTCCCATGTCCAGAGTGAATGTGCGTATTGCAGGCCAGGGCAGAGTGGCCAGGCTGTGGGTGCCTCTGTAGGAGCCTCAGTCACTTTCAGGGTGTGACCTCAATGCGAAGCTCTGGTCTTGGGGATGGCTAAAGGCATTGGCAGTACTTAGCCAGGTCTTGGGGGGCAGAGGGGTCTTTGGGGTCAAGGCGAGGACAGAGGAGGGGGGCAGCCCAAGCTACTACCTGCTCAACACGGGCCTCTGGCACTGATATCTGCAGTCATCAAAACAGCACTTCTGGTCCCCCTCACAATCGTTGTCCGTATAACACAATTCCTGAAGATAGACTTGGCACTTGAGCGCATTCATCGCAGAATCCGGGTTTATTTTGGACTGAAAGGAAAGACTGGGATGAGGGAAGATGGAGAATCCCGGAGCAAGGTCACCCCCAGCTTCCATCCCCAGGCATCAGAGCCAGCTCAGACCACAGATTCCTTGAAAACATGCTCCTTGCCCTGAGTCAGCTCTGTGGGACCCTCCCCAGCGCCCAGCCCTCCCCACCCACACTCCGTCGGGCCCGCACTCTTGGTCACTCTCTGTTAGTTGGGCTGCGCCCCATGGAAAAGACTGGGTTGAGGGAACATGGGAAACCCAGAGTATGGTTACCCCAGATACCCTCCCAGGCATCAAAGCTTATGGATCCCACAGACTCCTTGAAGAAAAAGTGCTCCTCTGCCCTCAGTCAAATACATGGGACCCTTTAACACCCAGCCGACACTCACCCCGCATATTATGGACTCCAGACTGCGCCTCATGGAGGCAGAGGACCAGGAAGATGAGGGCGAGCAGTGAGAGGCTGTTCTGCTTCATGACGCTGCTCCTGTATCTGTGATGGTGTGGCCCAGACCCACTTATATCGGATCTGCCCACGCCACCACTCCGGGAGCTCTGCTGGCGCCAGGGACCGGGTTAGAAACTCTAAATCAGATCAGACCTTGGGCCAATCAATATCTCTTCCTTAAACAGAAAGAGGTTTACTACCCACAGAGAGCCAGGTCTAGACCAGTATACCTGTGTCTAGTCATGTGTGCAAAAGCTTACAGATAACACTTTGGAGATGAATAATTTTCAAACAAATGATAAAATTTATTTATTAGGCTTCAGAGACATACCAGGAATAAAGCTCTTGACTTGTTCACAGTCAGAGCATGAAAATGCTCTTCTAAAAACCTACAGAATCCCGAGCACAGTGTCAGGAACAAACCTGTGTACAAAGGGTCATCTAATGAAGCAAATGAAAAAAAAATAAGAAAAGAAAGAAGAAACTGATAGAGCAATATAGAGAGAGCAGACAAAGGAGAGAGTGGATGAATGCAAGGAAGGAGAGAAGAAAAGAAGTAAAGTCACAAATTTCACATAAGAAGAATGACTCCAGGTCATAGGTTACCTTCAGTTTTGTTAGGCGCCTGAGTCCCACAGATTCTTCTGTCGCCTTGTCCCACATTTTCCTGGACACTGGGGTGGCCCCGGTAACCCCACGCCACGAGACCAAAGCCCATTGTATGGTTGGACCAGAACATGGCGGCTCATTGTAGGCTCCATGAGGACTGTTCATGAGCACCGCTTTGTCCTTGGTGAGCTGACCCTGTAGTAAGTTAAAAGCGGTTCTTCAATTTAGCAAACAAGTGTCACTGGGGAAAATGACCCCACATCACTCCTGCAGAGCTGTTAAAGCATAACTTGGAGCAAAGAATGGCTGTTGTTGGAGACAGGACGCTGAGGGGGGCTGGAGACGATGAATCTGAGGTCCCTGGGTGGGCAGAGCAGACTCCTCACCCTCCTCTCTGGTTGCACTCTTAGGGGAGGGGTCCTGTGGGGTGTGTGAAAGGGATCTGGTGCTGCAGTTCACCAGGTTCCCTGAGCCAACCCTGATCTCTCTATTGCCAAGCCTCCCTGTCACGTGACTGTGGGATTCTCGGTCACACCTCGGGTCGAGGACTGTGGCAGGTTGGTGTGTGGAGCCCGTGTGAGGGGCCTCCCTATCAGACTGGAAGAACACAACTTTAGCTCCATTATCTCCGAGAAGAGCAGGAGCTGCCTGTGTCTGGTTGGCTTCTCAGTGCAGTACGCTCTGGGGCTGGACAGGTCACTGGGCAGGCAATGGAGGAATGGCCTTCTATCCTAGGATATGAGAGGGCCGAACCTCAGGCTATTCCAAAGCGAGAAAGGATGCTTGTTTCTGCGGACTCACTAAGTCGCCGCTTTGTTAGTTTGAGATGGGGTTGGCAGGTGGGAGGCACAAATCCAGCCTGTAATAAAGTTATTCGGTGCTGTCTATTCTCACTGTGTTCTGTGATTTCGTCTTGACTAGGAATGCTGGTAATATCTCTCATACAAATACCGCAATCATTTCTCTTGTTTGGGGCACACCAGCAGTACTCAGGGGCTGCTCTGGGCTCTATACTCAGAGTGGTTCCAGGCTGTGTTCAGGGGATCATCTGGGATGCCAGGGACCAAACTGGATCAACCATATGACAGGCCAAAACATCACCCGCTGACTATTTCTGGCCCACATCTTAACGCTGAGCAATTACTACCATAGGGTTCAGGGCAGACCTCCGAATATTCCTCCTAGGCACTTTCCTATTTTCAGGTAAAATGACTGAAGCCTGTAAGAGAACCAGTGAGCAGCTCTCTGTGACCCTCCTGGTCTGTGAGCAGCAGAGTTTCCCGGGTAGAGGACTTCCTCCTTAACCCAGGGCACAGGCAGCCCTATCTGCCAGAGATAAGAAGTTTAGGTCCAAAAGGCAGCGTCGACCCCGCCAGCTGGGACATTTTCCAGCAGGAACCTGTTTTCTCTTTGTCCTCTGATGCCCCAGTTCTGGGTAGATGGACGTGGGGGTTTCCCAGTAGTGTCAGTCATTGCTCTTCAGCATCTGTCCTGGCTGCTGGGGCTGGCTTCCCACACAAGGACCCTTGTTCCTTCTGTCCCCAAGCCTGAGCGCAGAGCCCCAGGGGCCTCCTGGGTGCAGGATCTGAGTCTTTGCTTAAACTCTTTCAGGAATGTCTGTACTTTGCTGTATTTTGTTTGGTTTTTGTTTGTTTGTTTGGTCACAGCCTGCAATGCTCAGGGAAAATTCTGGTTCTGTGCCTGGGGATCATCCTGGGTGCTCAGCGACTATGTGATGTGGCAGCCAGGAAATGCTGTGAGGGAGCTTGTGGGAATTCAGGATGGATCTACGGTGAGGGGAGACTCTGGAAAGCGGGAGATGAGACGGCGGGCACAGAAAAAGCTGCGCGAGGCAACGATCCCTGAGTGCCAGGAGACAGCAGATGGGGGGTTGGTAGGGTCAGACAGGGGGTTCCTGAGGACTGATGGGGGCTTGACCTCACTTCCCCTGCTCTCACCTGCCGCCTCCCGTCCCTGGCTGTCTGAATTCCTGCAGATAGACCTGCCCTCGCCACACTTTCAGACCCACGGCTGCAATCCCTGCACCCCGGGCACCAGCCTTCCTGCCTGATTCCGGACGCTGCACCTAGGCGGCCTCTCTTGACAGCTCACAATAAAGACAGGCGTCTCCTCCATTTGCTTTGTGCATCCTGATTCTGGGTCCTGGGGTACCAAGGCTGAACTGAATCTATACATAGAGGAGAGACACTGAGAAAGAGAGAGGGGGGAAGATGGATAAAGAGAGAAAAAGAGCCCTGGGAGGTGTCTGAGTGCCTGAGTAAAAGCAAGGATAGGATCGGGGTCCCAAGCCTTTGGCTTCATATGAGACTCCAGGCATCAACCCAGAGTGACAGAGTCTTTTAACCAGGACAGGGAGAGCCAGTGTTGGCTGGGCCTGGTCTGGAGGGTGCAGGCATGTCACTGAAATAACAGCCAGTTTCCTTCCTCCCATGGAACCCAGGCCTGGCTGGAGGTGTCAGCCCTGACATGGGGACACCCCACCCCTTATGGGTCAGCCGCTCACTCCCTTGCCCCCCTCCTCGCCCACCTCCCATTCTCTCCATCATCCCGAGGAGACACAGAGAAATGGCGGCTGAGGCGACTCTGCTCACAGTCCCCGCTGCAGCCTGAGCAGCCTCCAGAGCCCTCGGACCCTTGTCTTGTCCTGTCCCAGATTCCCGGGAAACTGTTGGAATGTTTTGCTTTACAGCCCTACTTGCTAGCCCTGAGTTTTGTTTAAATGAAAAGTGGCTTCTGTGTTTCTCTTAAACATTTTACATACTCTTATGCTACTACGAAGGATTTCTGCACAGGCACAGGAACACAGTTAAGGCGGTTTATTCAAGGAGTTAATTAACTCTGAATTTCTTACTTCTGGGCATCCGTCATATTTCCTAACTAAAAGCCCAGTTGCCCTTACACTGTCTCTAATTCCTCACACCCCAAAGTATTGTCCCACCGTGGAACTGGAGGAACCAGGGGGAGAGATCACCCTGGTCTTGATTTGGGAGAACTATGTGTCCTGCACAATATTCTGAGAGCAAAGTCTTGAAGCAAGCTCTGTTCTGACCCAAGAGCAAGGTCACAGAACGAATTCTGTTCTGAATAAAGATAAGCAGTGGATCGCTAGGGACCCAGAGGGGATTGGAATGGCTAATCTGTGAGGGGAATGTAGTCTGAGGTATATGGTGTGATCTCCTCAGGAAAGGTCACCCTACAGAGTTAATCTTGGGTGTAGATGAATGTGGGTCTCTCTTCCTGTGTTTATTCAAAAATGACTAAAATTATGAACATAAAATGGCAGAGCCTGGCAAGCCTCCCGTGTCGTATTTGATATGTCAAATACCAGTAACAATATAGACCTCATTCCCATGACTGATGGAATGGTTTGAGGCTCTTCATGTTCCTGGAGCAAGCAGATGCCCTTTACTCTACTAGCATGTGACAGGATGTATGGAGATGTTACTGGTGCCCACTTCAGCAAATCAATGATCAACAGGAGGACAAGTGATACAAGTGAAATTTTTTTCCTTACCTGCCAAGAATGAAAGAAAGTAATGCTTCTGTGGCTTGTCAATAGCCTCAGGAGCAGGGATGTGGCCCCCTGATGTTTTTGTCTCAGTAAGAGGAACCCTTTTCTACTCATTTTTTTTATGATAAATGACTGTGTTGTATGACAGGCTTAGCTAGTTTGGGAGCTTTGTCCTTTTACCCACTCGCAGCTTAATCTACTCACATGTTCTTAATCAAGGTTCATTCTAATGAGATCTCTCTCATATGTAAATACTGATAGAGGATGTGGCAGTTACAGAAGTCACATTGACTCTGAATAACTTCTGACGAATTATATATCTACTAAGACTTCTATGTTATCTAGATTGGGCACAGCACCTCTTTACACCCACTGCACCCAGCAAGGACAGTTAGAATTTACCAGGAGACTGCCACCATGGCTACGTTGAGACTATCCTTGAGATTATAGGAAGGATCATACTAGTTTGCCCTCACACAGACTAGTGTGACCCTTTCAGTCTACAGAGAGCAAGATACTCAGAATCACCCTGGTACAGATAATAATAAGAAGGACCTTGTGGGTACCACCTAGATTACATGAAGCCCATGAAATTAAGATGTATTACTTTATATCAGCCCCCCCTCTCTCCAGTGTTTTACATAAAAGATAATCTGAGAAGAAGGGATTAGTCCTTGACGTAATCCTTTGTTTATGCCTATAATAGGGTGTGATACCACACTTCTACACTCTGTTTAGGGTTCTTTGTTGACAGGACCCTCCCTGCCCACAGATAGGATTACTTTGGGGACTGACTTGAGGCCCCTTCCCCATTTTTCCTGCTCCTTCTTCTGGGTAGGACTCCTCTCAGGTGAGATCCTCTCTCTTGGTGGGAGACTTGGGCTCTCTTGTATGGTCTAAGTTCTGACCAGAGCTAGAGCTCTTTCATTATATTGGATTGAGGTGTTAGAGCTTTTGTACTATTAAAAGCCTTTTTTGGGACTACGCCCGGACTCGTGAGTTTTCATCTGTTCCCCAGGCGGCCTTGGAGGTAGAAGAGAACTTCTGTCCTGATATTGTTGGGGACCTCAGTGGCTCCCCCAACAGAACTGTTTACCTTTGTAAACTGTTACCCTAGCATTTGTAAACTATTTCTGGAATATTTGATTGTGGTGTGGCGGTGATGTTGGTGGTGGTGGTGGTGGTGGTGTGTGTGTGTGTGTGTGTCTGTGTGTCTGTGTGTGTGTTTGTGTGTAGTTAGTTGGAGAGAGGAGTTGGAGGAGAAAAATGAAGGCCTTAGATTTTCTAGACTTGGTGGACTTACTCCTTTGTCCATAGGCCCGGGGGAATGGTCATCAACCCCAAACAAGATCTGGGAACCTGCCAGACCCCAATATCTCTGGGGACCCTACTCTGATCAACACAAACAAGAGCCAACGAACAGAATGTGAGAACAGAAAATGAAAAAAGAAACATTCATCGTTCATTCACCCTCTCTGGTAGATTTGTGATTGTGGGTGAAACGAGAAAAGCATCCAGAATCTGAAAGAGCATTTGTGTTGGCTTTATTCACTTGCCAGTGGCAGGTGCTCAGGAAATAGCAGGCATAAGAAAATGTGTTAATAGTTAGAGATAAGGAAACAATAGCACAAAAACCTGAGCAAATCTGGAGGGATGGAAAAGCAGGTAAGGCATTGGCTTTGCAGGCCGACTTTTGCTCATGGTGTTTGATAGAGGTCTGAGACCATTTTGTGTTTCACATGGAGCTGTCCCTTTTCCCAGCACCACTTGTTAAAGGGACTCTCCTTGCTCCAGTTCATAATTCTTACTCCCTGTAAAAAATATCAATGTTGTCATTGTCTGGTGAGGCTTAGGCCCAGCCCAGGAGCGCACCACCACCACGTCGACAGTATTGTAGAGTAGTGAGGAATATTCCATTCCTACTTGTATTTCCACGTTGGGAATAATTCTTGCTGTGGTAGATGGCTTTGACCATCTTGTGCTAGATGGCTTTGACCATATTGAGGAAAGTTCCTTCAACTACCTTTTAGTTAAGTTTTTATCATGAAGAGGTGCTGAATCTTGTCAAATCCTTTTTTATGTATCTATTGCTGTGATCATATGTTTTTTCTTTTTATTGATGTGATATATTAGGTTGAATGACTTCAAATGTTAAACCTTCTTCACATGCCAGGGATGGCTTGGTCATAATGGAGCTAAGGTGTGTTCTTCCAAGTCTGACAGGGAGGCCCCTCACACAGGTGTATGCTCTTTCTGATGATTCATAAGATTCCATTTGTTAATATTTTCATGAGGGTCTTTGCATCTCTGGACCAGCATACCTGGGCTGGATTGAGGAAGAAATTGCTGCAGGGTGGGTGTCGATGATCCGGGCTGTGATGGGCTGGTCGGCTGGGTGGAGTTCTGAAGAGAGGAAGTCTGGTTGTGGAAAATGGCGGCACCCATGGGTGGGTGGGGGTCGTCTGGCTGGTTGTGAGGTTCTGCGGGGTGGTGGGCCAAGGCTAGAACCCGTGTCTGACTCAGACCGGGCCGTTCCTTGCTCTCCCTGGCCCAGCCGTTCTGAGGCAGTCGGGAGGCATGGTGGGTTCTAGCCTTGGCCCACCACCCGGCAGAACCTCACAACCAGCCAGACGACCCCCCCACCCACTCCATGGGTGCCGCCATTTCCCATCCGGACTTCCCTCTCTTCAGAACTCCACCCAGCCGACCAGCCCATCACACCCGGATCATCGACACCCACCCTGCAGCAATTCTTCCTCAACCAGCCCAGTATGCTGGTCCAGAGACTCAGACGGGCGAGCGGTTCCTTGCTCTCCCTGTGCCCAGCCGTTCATGAGGCAGTCGGGAGGCATGGTGGGTTCTAGCCTTGGCCCACCACCCGGCAGAACCTCACAACCAGCCAGCGACCCCCACCCCTCCATGGGTGCCGCCATTTTCCACACCGGACTTCCCTCTCTTCAGAACTCCACCCAGCCGACCAGCCCATCACAGCTCGGCCCGCGCGCGCCGCGCGGTTCATCATTAATGTTTTATTTGGAGGTATTTAAATATTGCCCTCGCGCAGCCTAGCAAGCTCCGTTGTTTTGACATGCCAAAGCCAGTACAATTATTTAGGTCTTCCCTGCCTAATATATGGTTTGAGCTCTTTATGTTCCTGTAGCCCGATGCCCTTTGCTCTACTGGCATGAGACAGGACATATGGAGATATTACTGGTGCCCGCTCTAGCAAATAGATGATTAACGGGATGATCGTGATCGTGATCGTGATCTTTGCATCTGTGTTCATCAAGGATCACTGTATCACTGTCTTCCCGTTAATCATCGACTGGCTCGAGGGGGCACCAGTAACATCTCCATATGTACTGTCCCATGCTAGTAGAGCCCAAGGGCATCTGCTTGCTCAGGGAAAATAAAGATCCTCAAAACATTCGACCAGGTCATGGGAATTAGGTCAAAAATGGTTACTGGTATCTGGCATATCAAATACAACACGGGTAACTTGCCAGGCTCTGCCGTGTGGGTGGCGTACTCTTGTAGTCAAGGATATGAACCTGTAATTTTTTTTGGTGTCCCTCAGGTGTAAATTTTTTCTTTTTAGGGTCACACCCTGCAATGCTCAGGGGTTACTCCTGGCTCCTACACTCAGGAATTACTCCTGGCAGTGCTCGGGGACCATATGGGATGTCGGGGATCGAACCTTGGTTGGCCACATACCAGGGCAAGCGCCCTACCAGCTGGACTATCATTCTGGCCCACGGGTGTGATTTTTGAGCCAGGAATAGCCCTGAGCACCTCTGTATATGGTCCCTAAACAAAAGTTTAAGATATATGTGTAAAGTGAAAATGCAAGTTTGAGGGTTATTTACCAAGTTCCTTTGTAAAGACTAAGTCACAGAGAAGAGAAAAAAACAGCCCTGATAACACTTCATTGCTGCTTGATTTGTGGCTCCCACCTGTCAGTGCTGCCTACATCTACACACCAAGGGGCTCCATGGTTCCACATACACAGTGGCGTCTGCCTGCTTTGGAATAGCCTGAGGTTTCAGCCCTCATATAGCCTAGAATGAAGGCCAGGCCTTCATTCCCTGTCCAGTGACCTATCCAGCCCCAGAGGCGTAATGCACTGACAAGCCATCTGGACATAGGCAGCTCCTGCCCTTCTCAGAGATAATGGAGCTACAGGTGTGTTTTTCCAATCCTGACTGGGAGGCCCCTCACACAGGATCCAAACACCAACATACCACAGCACATGCCCTAGATGTATGTGACCGAGAATCCCACAGTCCCATGACAGGCAGGCTTGGTCAAAGAGATATTCAGGGTTGGCCCAGGGAAGCCAATGACCTTTAGCACCAGGTTTCTTCCACATACCCCAAAGGATCCCCTCACGCTCAGAAAGCGCAGAGAGGAGGGAGAGAGTCGTGCAACCATCACAGATGCCACAGTGTTGGGTACAGAGCACTTTACTTCCTCATGGAGTTTCGAGTCATTTGTCTTTGACTTTATTAGTGGGATGTCTCTGCATGAGGAGCAGGTGACCCCGGAGACCGGCACGCACGCCTGAGCTCGGAGGATCAACATCTTCTCAGGCTGGGGAAGAGTTGGCCACTCTCTGCAGGGGGAGAGTAGAGACAGAGGGGCAGGAGAGGGAGCACCAATGCAGGAGTCCGGGCCAGCTCCCAGACCCCCAGTCAAGTGCTCCCCCCCTGAGAGCACTGAGACAATCTGCCTAGGAATCAGAATTCCGAGCATTTGAATTTTAGGCAAGCAGTCTAAGATTTAAAGTCACAAAATCCTTTGCCTAAAAGTATAACAATGAAAAATAAATCATTTATTCTGCAAAGGGAATAAGAAGCAATCATCAATGATCATAAACATTTACTAATGCTGGAAGGGCTAGAGCCAATCTTGCCCAACTCCCCGCATGGAAGGGCTGCCCATGTCCCGGAAGGAATGTGCATGTTGCAGGCAAGGGCGGTGTGGCCAGGCTGTGGGTCTCTTTGTAGGAGCCTCAGGTAATTTCAGGGCCTGAACTCAATGCCCAGCTCTGGTCTTGGGGATATCTAGAGGGATCTAACAGTATTAATCCAGCTCTTGGGGTTCGAAGGTACTTTGGGGCCCAGGTGAAGGTAGATGCGTGGACAGACCCAAATCATTACCTTAGTGAATAGGTTCCATACACTGAGATACACAATCGTGAAAACAGCATTTCATGGGCCCGTAACAATCGGAATCCATCTTGCACCTTGATTTCTGTGGGTACTTGCACCTCCACACGCTGCCTGGGCACAGTCCAGGTTTTTCAAAGGCTGAAAGAAAAGACCGGGGTGAGGTAAGAAGGGAATCCTGACATGGCTTCCTCAACACCCCTACCATGGCATCAGAGCATAGGGAACCCACAGTCCTTGAAAAAAAATTGCCCCGCTACCCCCAGCCAACCTATGGGACCCATCCCTGGCCCATACTCACACATCTTCTCTTCTTCGTGAAATTCAGGCTGCACTACATGGAGGCAGAGGACCAGGAAGGTGAGGGCGAGCAGTAGGCTGTTCTGCTTCATGATTCACTCGCTCCTGCACTTGTGATGTTGCGGCCCAGGCTCGCTTATATCCGATCTGCCCACAGCCCATTACATCGGGAGCTCGGCTGGCCAGGGACCAGGTTGAAACACTTAATCAGATCAGAGCCTCGGGTCAGATCAACCTTTCTTGCTTCCCGTACTCATAAGCCAGTAACCCGTGTCTAGTCATATGTGAAAAAGATACAGATAAGGCTTTGGAGATTTCAACCAAATAATAAAATTTAGATTTTAGGCATAAGAGACAGTACCGGGGGTAAAGCTCTTGGTTTGCTCACAGCCAGAACCTGTTTGATTTCCATCCCTCCGTGTGCTCTTCTGAGAACCATCAGAAGTGATTCTGGAGCACATGGTGGAGTAAACCTTCGTCTAAGGACTGTCATCGCATGGAAGCAACAAGATAAAAGAGAACAAAGAAAAATATAGAGAAGAATTTATATATATATATATTCTTCTCTATCTTTTTCTTTCTTTTTCTTTCTTCTCTATCTTTTCTCTATCTTTTTCATATATATATATATATATATATATATATATATATATATGAATTAGCACCTCCCGCCTGTCCTTCGCCAACTATAAAACCAAGATGACTGACCTCCGACGCCCTGATGGATCTATCACATCTTCCAGAAAGGCAATGGAGAAAATTATCCAGGACTTCTACTCAAATCTCTTTGATAGCCACATCCACCTGCCCACATACCAAATTCCACAGGATGGATATGTCATTCCCAACGTTCTCCCTTCTGAAATCCGACATGCCATCTCATCGGTAAAGAAGGGAAGAGCACCAGGCCCAGACAAAGTCAGACCCAAACACCTTAAGAATCTGCCGTCGGTACTCATCTATGCACTAGCTCGGCTCTTCACACGCTAACAATCCGAATGCAAGGTGCCCTCCCAATGGAAAACCATCAGGACAGTTCTACTGTTCAAGAAGGGAGACATTCACGACATTGGCAACTATCACCCCATCTGCCTGTTGTCCGTCATCTACAAGCTGTTTACATGAGTCATCCTGAACAGGATTAGCAGAACACTAGATGAAGGACAACCATGTGAGAAAGCAGGTTTCTGGAAAGGATTCAACACAATCGACCATTTCCACACAGTAACCAAGCTCATTGAGGTTTGTAGGGAGTACAAGATGCCGCTCTGTCTCACGTTCATAGATTTACAGAAAGCTTTAATTCTGTGGAGACTGAAGCAGTCATCGAAGCCCTAGCCAAACAGGGTGTTCAAACCCAATACATCAAGATCCTTTGTGAGCTGTATTACTGATTCACCACCAGGATCTCAACATTCTACAAAGAAGTGATCATTGATGTCAAAAGAGGGGTTCGACAGGGTGATACCATTTCACCAAAACTCTTCAGCACCACCCTCGAGAACATCATGAGACAATTAGAATGGGAAGGAATGGGAGTGAAGATAGATGGTCGGCAACTACACCACCTCCGCTTCGCTGATGACATCGTTCTAATAACACCAAATATTAGCCAAGAGGCACAAATGCTGGCTGACTTCGACCGAGAATGTGGAAAGATAGGTCTACAGCTGAATCTGAAGAAAACTATGTTCATGAAAAATGAACTAGTTCCTGAGGCCCCATTCATTCTCAATGGAACAAACATCTCTGAATGCAGAAGTTATGTGTACCAGTTAGAGAAGTTAACATGATGAACGACCTAAAACCTGAGCTGCGCAGGGAGGAAGAGAGCGGCATGGAATGCCTTCAAAGGCATTGAAGAAATAGCTAAAAGTACAAAGAACCTCCGGCTCTGGGCAGAAATCTTCGACTCCACCGTTCCCCCTGCATTAAAATACGCCTCAGAGATTGGGCCCCACAAAAGCAGGATGAGAATGCTATTCGGGTCTCCCAGAGAGGAATCAAAAGAGCTATGCTTGGAATATCATGCCTACTAAAGTGAGAGAAGGGAATCTAGAGTTCTGACCTCCGTCGCTATTCCAGAATCAGGGATGCTGTCTCGTTTGCCAAGGCATCGAAAATCAGATGGGCTGGACATGTAATGTGATTTGTAGACAACCTCTGGACTAGAGCTATTACCGACCTGATCCTACAGGATGTCAAAGATCTCGTGGTCGCCACCTACAAGATGGTCAGACTTCCTTGTCAAGACCCTAAAGGAATGGTTTGTGGCTCTTTGTATTTCTGAATCAACCAGATGCCATTGGGCTACATTGGCACGTGATAGGGTCCAATGGAAATGTTACTGGCGCCCGCTCGAGCAAATCGATGAATAAAGGGATTCAAGTGATTCAAGTGATGTATATGTATTATATAAAAATACATATATACAGAGAGAGATTAAGAGAGAGAGAGAGAGGGAAAGAGAGCGAGAAAGAAGAAGGAAGGAAGGAAGGAATAAAATACATAAACAAGTTGCAGGTCACAGGTTACCTTCAATTTTATCACTTGGGAGTGTGAGACTATCCTTACCCACAGGTTCTCCTGGACACTGGGGTGGCCTTGTTGATGCCAGAACACATGACTAAAGCCAACTGCATGGTTGGACAGAACATGGTCCCCAAGACCCACACAGCTGAGCCACATCTTGCAGGGAGTGGGTCCCCTTGTCACTACCAAACCCTCCCAAAATCTGAGAGTCGGGACTAGGACAGATTCGGAGGGGCGAAACAGAGGATTTGCAGGTGCCATGGTTTCAGGAGTGCAGGCGCTGATCTTTCTTTTCCCAGGCTTCTTCCTATCTTCTCTTCCAGCTCACTCTGAGAGAAAGATTCAATGAGAAAAAGTTCATTGAGTAAGTGAAGGGTTTTCCTGTACATCCCTTCATGTAGGAGGACACAATAATCCCTTCCTTTGTCCAGGAGGACACAGATGGACCATGGGGTGAGGTTGACCTCATTATGACTTGGACGGGATTTGATAGCCAGGGCATTGCAGTTTGGGTGTGGCCTTATCTATCACTAGGAGATGAGATTTTGGGGCACACAGGACATGTTTTATTACTGTTGTAGTGGGCTGTGACACTGTAGTTGCCTGAAGTGGTGCAGGCCTCCGTCTTGGTCCTGGTGTCTTCAGCGTGTCTAGACACAACAGCGCATCAACCAGTGCAGACTTTGAAGTGAAACCACAGACACGCCCTGAGTGATTCCCTCTAGATGTGCTTGTTGCTGTCTGTGTGAATAGAGCTCCAGGTTGTGCTGAAAACTTGGTTGAAAATCATCTGGCCGAGTACAACTGAAAATGAATAAAGCCAAAACTCAGCGAAGTTCCCCTTGTCGCTTAGCCCGAGATGTTGTGTCTCCTGCTCCTGCCTGTGCCCCTTGCATCATCTCAGTGACACATGAGTCCCAGCCACCTCTACCACCAGTGCTGACTGCAACTGGTGCTTGGCTTCACTCTGCAGCTCAGAAATCTTGTTGGCCGAGAAGGGACTGGGTCTCTGTTCTAAGCTCTTTGCAGGAGACTACACTAGCCAGAGTTGTGTTTTTGCCCTCGCAGACCAGAGTGATAAGGCACACTTGTCAGTACCGGCTGCTTCTCTACTTGACACAGTTGCCCTAAACTATAAGTGTCCAGTGCCTCTAGTGCTGGGAGTCCCTCTGGCTTGGTCCAGACAATCATCCTCGTCCTCACATGGAGTCTAGAGCAAGAAGGCAAAGTTTACTCGATATAGCCACAGAGCTGCGCAATCAAGTATTGAACTTGCCTTGATGCTACTCACTGGGTTTCATTCCCAGCCTTGTGTATGGCTTCCAGAGCACACCAGAGTGACCATGAACACAGTCAAGAATTGCCCCTAAGCACTGCTGGTTCTGATTCTACAGCCCAAACCTCAAAAACAAAAGTGAAAAAACAAAATCAAGTCAGAAAGTTCACATTAGGAAATGAGGGAGAGCTGGGTGGGAAGCACGTGTGTGATATTATGTGATTTCCTTTCATGGGATGTTGGTTAGGCCAGAGAACTGAAGCTTCAGATACTGTGTTTATCACCTGTAGAGAAATTAAGCACAAAGAAGGAATTGCAAAGGGCTAAAGAGATGCACCAAATACGGTGGCGTTAAGGAAGGTAACTTTGAGAAGATCCCAACTCTAAGCTGATACTCTGCAAACAGAAAGTCAGCCCCTGGCTCTGTGTGGGACTTGGTTTCCGGGTCACAGGGGCCATATTTTCACCCGGCTCTGACCAATATCCTCCACAGTAGCTGGTCTGTTCTGTGTGGCCTGTAAGTGGAGAAGCCAGAGAACAAGTCCCTTTGCAGGCACAGTGCAAGTGGACCCTCTGCCAGAGACTCAGAGCTCTGCCGCATCATGGGCTTCCTGAGGTACGAACCCAGATGGCATCTGCCAGGCTCTGTAAGTACACAGGGCTGAGCACCCAGTGTTCTGGCTAATCTCTCTCAGTGGGTCACTTTCCAGGAACTTTCTGAGACCAGAGATAATCTTGTCCACTGAACCCCTCATGTCCCGGAGCCATCTGTGTGTATTGCAGACAAGGGCAGTGCATCGGGGCTGTGGGTCTCTCTGAAGGAGCCTCAGGCCAAAGCAAGGCATGGTGAATTGCAATGCTCAGAGAGCAGGGATTTCTGCAGGGCACTGGCAATGTTTAAACAACTCTGTGAGCCCTCGGGGACTTTGGGGCCAAGGTACGGGCCCAGAGCAGGGGGCACCGTCCACCTTTTACTCTCCGCACAGGGTCCATTCAGAGCTGCTTGCAGTAGTGAAAACAACACTTCTGGAGCCCTCACAGTTGGAATTGATCCAGCACTCAGCCAGCAGATAGGACGCGCACATCATCCAGGACATCGGGCAGTATCCAGGTTTCTGAGGGACTGAAGGAAAAGGCCCCAAGGAGAGGGAGAGGGGAACCAGAGCACAGTCATCCCGATTCCCTTCTCCATGTCCCAGATGTGTGGGATCTGTCAGCTAATCTCACACAATCCTTGTTTGCTCCTCTGCCCCCAGCCGCCACACATGGGACCCCCCAGAGTGCGCCACTCACTCTCAAGGAATCCAGGCGCGCCACATGGAGGCAGAGGACCAGGAAGATCAGGGCTAGCTGCAAGAGCCTGTTTGGCTTCATAATGCAGCTCCTGCCTCTGTGATGGGCAGCCCAGACCCACTTCTCTGGTGTCATCCTGCGGACCGCTGACAGCGCAAGCTCAGGTCCTTGAGCCCAAAGTCAGACTCATTTTAATCAGACCCTATTGGTCAGATCCATCTTTCCTGCATCCCACATTCACAGTTAGAGGCAATATAAACTGTGTCTAGTCATGTGGGCCAAAAGATACGTATATATCTTAGAGATAAATAATTTTAAAAAAATATAGCAAAATATCAGCATTGGACTGGAGAGATAGTTTGGGGGTAAAGTACTTGTCTTGCTCACAGCCAATGCCCTGGGACTTCCAGACTATAGAGTGACCTGAACACCATCAGGAATGATTCCTGGGCAAAGAGCCAGGAGGAAACCTGAGTGTATATGGGTGTGCCAACTAAGTGAACAGAAAACAATAAAGGAAAAGAAAAGAAGAAAAGTAGCATTTCATTAAGAAACTCATTGGAGTAGGCTTTGGTGATATTTCAAGAAAAATACTTTTCAGAAGTGAAAAGAAATGTAGTGATAAAGTTAGAAACAGAAACCAATGATGTAGGAAACAAGAAATGAATAAATCTTAGGATCTGTTATACTCTGTTGGGGAAGGGAAAATTCTCTCTGAAAAATATCAAGAAGTAGCAAAAGATAGAACAATCTAATATAAAGTTGGAAAATGTGTTCCAATATATTCAAAAGAACACAAATATGTTCCAATATGTTCCAAAGAAAACAAAAATATCTAATATTTATTATTATCACTATGCAATTGTATTTGAAAGTAGAAAAGGTAATAAAAGAACTCACCTTAGTTGCTTTAAAGATGAATCGAAAACCTAAGCTATGCAAAGATGAAGAAAAAGTACAGGAAGTTGCCCTAAAACATTTCCTTCCCATGTCTGCCAAATGTAAAGTGCCTATGAATTCACGTCGATCAGTGACAGAAGAGCAATAGTAGACAACTCGTGCAGAAAGTTTTAAGGTGGAGGAAGAAAAGGTTAGGGACAGCACCTGTGTCCGTTAAAGAACCCAAGAAATGATGGGTCGAGCATCTCCATTTCCAACTGAACTTTCAATACCAACCTATTGAAAGTAGGTAAAGGCGTAAACAGGGTAACTGCTCAGTGTATGTGCTGTGAACCACAGTGCACAAAGAAAACAGAAAGAGAGAGACAGAAGAGAAGTGCCTGCTGTAGAGGCAGGCTGGGGGTTGGAGGGTACTAGGGACAGTGGTGTGGAAAATGTGCTCTGGTGGAGAGATGGGTGCTGGAACTCTGTAGGACTGAAACCCAGTCATGAAGAGCTTTGTAATGGTCTATTTCACAGTGTTATAATAAATTAAAAAGCATGATTTGATAACTAATACATAGACAAAATACTAGGATAAAAAGAAAGAGAAATAAAATAGGTTGGGTGACTGTGTTGGCCTCGAACCTTGCACATTTGTTGAAGGTTGGGTCAAGCCTATCTTTCAGGGTCTTTTGGAAAAGGCATTAAATCCCGTGACTTGGTTTCTACTCCCAAAATGATCTAAAAGCAAGATACTGCTTATCGACTACTCACTCACAAACTGTCTTCCTGGAGAATGCTGAAGAAGTTTTCTGCTGGAGGATAGGAGGAATTTCAGTGCCAAATTCATTGTAAGTTGATTGTATCTGTTACAAGCAGCTGAGAACCTGGTGGCAATACCTGGACCTTGGCCCTGTGGACATCTGGAGACAGACACACATGCATGCTCAGCACGGAGGCGGCAAGATCCCGGAAAGTGCCCCACGGAACAGAGATCAGCCAGAACACTGGGTGCTCAGCCCTGCTGCACACGGAGCCTGGCCGATGCCATCTGGGTTCCCGCCTCAGGCAGCTCATGAGTGTGGCAGAGCTCCGAGTCTCTGGCATGGGTCCTGTTGCACTGTGCCTGCAAATGGGCTTGTTCACTGGCTTCTCCACTCACAGGCCACAAGAGAAGTCCCACTGTCTGGGAGGATATTGGTGAGAGTGGAGTGAAAAGATGGCTGCCAGGACCCGGAAACCAAGTCCCACACAGAGCCAGGGGGCTGCCTTCCTGTTTGTAGAGGATCAGTTTATAGTTGAAATCATCTCAAAGTTACTTCCCTCGATGCACATGGTATTTGTCTGGACAAACTAAAAACACCAGGACAGACTGAGACCAGCTCCTCTCTGGCAACCGCAGGTTCACAGCCCTCTGCAACAGTAATAGAAAATGTCCCGAGTGCCACCATAATGGTCTCCCAGTGATTCCTAAGGCCACACCAAAATGATACCCTTGTTAGCAAATCCTGTCCAAATCATAACGAGGACAACCTCACACCATGATTCATTTCTGTCCTGCTGACCGAAGGATTTATTACATCCTTTATATGAACGGATGAACAGGAAAACCCTCCCTTGCTCGATGACTGTTTTCTCATTTAATTTTTCTCTCAGAGTGAGCCGGAAGAGAAGCATAGGAAGAAACCTGGGGAAAGAAAGATCAGCTCCTGCACTCCTGAAACCATGGCACCCGCAAAACTTCTTGGTCCCACTCTCTGGAAGCTTTCTGAGTCCTGATTATTAGATTTTGGGAGTTGGGCACTTCCAAGTAGTGACAAAAGGAGACACTCCCGGCAGTTCTTGGTTCATCTATGTGGGCTTAAGGGGCCACGCCAGGTCCAACCATGCAATAGTTTATGTAATGTGGGCTGGGGTCACCAGGGCCACCCCTGGCCCAAGAGAACTTGTGAGCCAAGGGTAGAACTCAGGCTCCCATAGAAAACACCGAAGGTAACCTCAGATCTGGAAGTCATTCCTTTTTCTTTTCATCCTCCCTCCCTGCCTGCCTCCCCTGCCTGCCTTCGTTTGTTCATTCGTTCCTTCCTTTGGGGTGTGTGGAAGGAACCTGGTGCTAAAGGTCACCTGCTTCCCTGGGCCAACCCTGAATCTCTCTTTGGCCAAGCCTCCCAGGCGTGGGACTGTGGGATTGTCGGACACATCTAGGGCTGTGGAATGTTGGTGTTTGGATTGCATGTGAGGGACCTTCCTGTCAGACTTGGAAGAACACACCTTTAGCTCCATTATCTCTGAGAAGAGCAGGAGTTGCCTGTGTGTGTTGGCTTGTCAGTGTAGTACGCTCTGGGGCTGGATGGGTCACTGGGCAGGAAATGGAGACCTTGCCTGCATTCTATGCTACGTGGGGGCTGAAACCTCAGGTAATTCCAAAGCAGAGAGAGGATGTTGTATCTCTGGAATCAGAGAGTCCCATGTGTGTCAGTGTGAGACGGGATGGGTGGGTGGAAGGCACGCATTGCGCCAATAGTAAGGAGTTACTCAGCGCTCTTTACTCACTCGCTCTGTGAGTTAGTCTTGATTAAGCAACTGGTAAATAGTTTTTACCCACATTTTCCTTTTCCCTTCACACATGCTTCTTACACTTTCATTTTGGGGTTTGCTCGAGGGTTACTCCTGACTCTATACTCAAAAAATCACACATGGCTTTGTTCAGTTTCACCGTATGGAATGATGGGGACTGAACCTGGTTCAGCCACTTGCAAGGCACATCTGCTGCTGATCTCTCGCCCACATCTTAAAACTTTTGAATAACCACTATAGTAGGTTAGAGTAGGATTCCCCAAATGTACCATCTTGGTATTCTGATTCTTTTGAAGCCAAGTTATTTAAGTAGCAGCTGAAGAGAATCTCTTAGAAGCTCTCTGTGGCACTCTTTGTCTTCTGAGCAGAAAAATTCCTGAGTGATACTTAGGGTCTAAAAGTACTTGCTACCTATCTCGGCGACTTCGTGAGTCTGAAAACTTTCCACTTCTCTCAAACTTCTTTTCCTAAAAAGAAAAAATGCAAAACTACTTAGTTCTTTTCTCGTTCTCATACTCCTGTGTTTATGTGTTTGTCAGATTCAAGTGAACTTCACTCTTCCTGTCAATCTCCTAAAGTGATTATTAGAGCAGCCTGTAGAATCCAGAGTGAAAGGGGAACTTCCCTCTCCCCCAACTCATACTTCCTTGTAGGTATTTGCATGTCTCCAAATCTAGTTCTCCCAGGATTATGCAGACTGTGACTCTTCCTGGAGAAAAGAAAAGAAAAACAACAAAAACAAGTGAGTTGCACTTAGGCTGATATATTTTTTTATTTGAAGACATTGTTCTCACTTTAGAATAGTCAGTGAAAGCTCTCTGCCTTCTCTCTAAAATCTCCTAAGGCATGAGAGAGCATGAAAGTGAACCATTGTCTGCTCAACAAATAGAGGAAGTTAGAAGTGGCCTGTCAGGCCAGGGAGGGCTTTTGCCCATTTGGGTTTGATCCCTGGTATCCCATATGATATTCTGAGCACCTCTAGGAGTAATTACTGAGTGTTAGGAGTAACCTCTAAGCACTGGCATAGTGGTGAAGTAGAAGAGGAGGAGGAGGAGGAAGAAGGAAGAGGGAGGAGGAAGAGAGAGATAGAAAGAGGAAGAGAGAGGAAGAGAGAGAAATAACTGCCACCCCAAAATGTGCAAATGAAGAAGTGAATCATACAAAGGGAGAAATAGACTTGACTGATACAATAACGGCCTATAACACCACTCTCTGTCCAATAACGAGTACACAGAGTCACCCAAACACATGGAATTAGGGGAATCAGGGAATCAGGACAAGTGGTTTGGGGGTTCCAGTTGCCATTTTTTAAAATTTATTTAGTATTTTGTTTTTTTGGGGGTCACAGCTGGCAATGCTCAGGGTTTACTTCTGGCTCTGAACTCAGGAATTACTCCTGGCAGTGCTCAGGGTACCATATGGGATGCTGGGGATCGAACCCGGGTCGGCCACGTGCAAGGCAAATGCCCTACCTTCTGTGCTATCGCCTCCGCCCACCAGTTGCCATTTTTTTAGCAAAGAGAAATAATATCGGCTACTCATGAAATCTGATTTTGTTCATCAAGTCAATAGATTTTTCCTTTACAGGTCAATAGATTTTTTCTTTACAGATCAATGGGTGGGTTCATTGAGACGCACAAATAAAGTGTTATTTGATTTTGGGTTTAACACAGTGTCCTTGCACTTTGCTGCCTTTGGTGCAGTCTTTAGATGTCTCCGTGGGAGTGGAGACGCGGCAGCTCTGCCCTGCCACCGTCAGGCCCTTGGGGACAGAAGCCCTCCACATGCTTCTGGCAGTGAGTCAGCCGAGGGGTGCCACAGTCGCCTGCATGGTGCACGTGGAAGGTTCTAGTGACTCCAGACATTGCTTAGGTTGATCACTTTGTCCTATTTTAATTTTTAATTACTTTAATTAAAAATTAACCCCCTGCATTCCATGGACCACGAGAGCAACTTCCGACCCTAGTCTACCATCCCGATGGAGACTTGGAGGAGCCGAGAGAAACCCCCACACCTTGCTGGCAGCGATCTTCACAATCCACATTCTGCAGCAGGTAAGATCTCCACCCAGCAGATTAATCCAGTCTCCAGCCTGGCTTGTCAGAAACCCAGCCTACAAGGACCCACCAAGCAGAGACCTGCCCTTCAGAGGAGAGTATTTCAAGCCCAGGAATGCTTGAGCCTAAGACACAGGTACACCCGGCAGAGCAGAAACCAGCTTTCCCCATTGCGCGCAGCAGTGTGAGAATATAGCGCCCGCATGGCAGAGCCTGGCAAGCTGTCCGATGCGTGTTCGATATGCCAAATCCAGTAACAAAAATGTTTATTTTCCTGACCCCGAAAGAGCCCTTAATATGGCAGCAGTAAGAAAGGCAAACAAGCAGTGCCTGATAAAATTTCATGGCCATCCTAGGCTGCCAAAACGAAGAAGGACTAAAATGACTGTCTGTACTTTCAATGCACGTACGCTGGTATTGGAAGCATATATTGAGGATCTGATGGTGCAAGCGCAAAAGATCAAGTACGACATCATTGGTCTGACTGAGACGAGGAGGCGCCAGTTGCATCATGCTGTATTTGACACTGGAGAAGAATTGTTCCTTGGAACATGCGACAAAAAAGAGGCGTTGGTGGCGTTGGTGTCCTTGTCAACACGAACATGGCTGTCAACGTTGATTCATTTGAATGTCTAACAAACCGAATAGTATGATTACACTTGAAGAGATGTGGCCCACTGCCAGCAATTTCTATCTTCATTGTCTATGCACCAACATCCACATACAAAGAAGATGAAATTGAGAAATTCTACATGGAATTGGAGGAGTTCTATAAAAAAGATCACACCTTCTACAAGATCATAGTCAGTGATTTTAATGCCAAGATAGGACCAAGAAGATCGGCTGAAGAACTCCACATCGGGACCCATGGCCTAGAATGGAACAAACAGGGTGAGAGACTATCTGAGTTCATCATGTCCACCAAGACTATTCATGGGAACTCACAGTTTCAGAAGGCTGAAGCGAAACGTTGGACATGGGAATCTCCTGGAGGACAGTTCCACATCATCTTCAATCGACGGTTTTGTCTGACCGATGTTGCTGTCGTCCCCATATTCCAAACAGGATCGGACCACCGTCTCCTTCGTGCAAAATTCTACTTCCCGCTAACGTGGAGAAAAGGCTGCAAAGTTTAAGAAGAGAACTCCCAGAACAACCACCAACTGGGAACTCTTTGGCACCATTGCAGCAACATGGGAAGATACCATCATTGACAACATCGATGAAGAATACAACCGACTGGTTCAGCACCTCCATGATTGTGCGAAGAATGCAGAGAGAGAGAAAGACACAAAAAATGCTTGTCTTCAGAAACTCTCAAGCTCATTCGCCAACATGGCAAGGCGTGAGCCTCAGGAGACCAAATGCTAACGTTCAAGCTTGCTAAATGGTGCAGAGAAACGATAAAAAGAAGACCTCAAAGACAGAAGAGCAGAAATACTGGAAGATGGAGCAGAAGCCAAGAAAATCATTCACACTGCCCGCCTGTCCTTCGCCAACTATAAGACCAAGATAACTGCCCTCCGATGCCCTGATGGATCTATCACATCTTCCAGAAAGGCAATGGAGAAGATTATCCAGGACTTCTACTCAAATCTCTTTGATAGCCACATCCACCTGCCCACATACCAAATTCCACAGGATGGATATGTCATTCCCAAGGTTCTCCCTTCTGAAATCCGACATGCCATCTCGTCGGTAAAGAAGGGAACAGCACCAGGCCCAGACAAAGTCAGACCTGAACACCTGAAGAATCTGCCGTCGGTACTCATCAATACACTAGCTCAGCTTTTCACATGCTACCTGTCCGAATGCAAGGTGCCCTCCCAATGGAAAACCAGCAGGACAGTTCTACTGTTCAAGAAGGGAGACATTCACGACATCGGCAACTATCGCCCCATCTGCCTGTTGTCCGTCATCTACAAGCTGTTTACATGAGTCATCCTAAACAGGATTGGCAGAACACTAGATGAAGGACAACCATGCGAGCAAGCAGGCTTCCGGAAAGGATTCAGCACAATCGACCATATCCACACAGTAACCAAGCTCATTGAGGTTTGTAGGGAGTACAAGATGCCGCTCTGTCTCACGTTCATTGATTTACAGAAAGCCTTTGATTCTGTGGAGACTGAAGCAGTCATCGAAGCCCTAGCCAAACAGGGTGTTCAAACCCAATACATCAAGATCCTTCGTGAGCTGTATTACAGATTCATCACCAGGATCTCACCATTCTACAAAGAAGTGATCATTAATGTGAAAAGAGGGGTTCGACAGGGTGATACCATTTCACCAAAACTCTTCAGTGCCACCCTCGAGAACATCATGCGACAATTAGAATTGGAAGGAATGGGAGTGAAGATAGATGGTCGGCAACTACACCACCTCCCTCTTCGCTGATGACATCGTTCTAATAACACCAAACATTAGCCAAGTGGCACAAATGCTGGCTGACTTCGACCGAGAATGTGGAAAGATAGGTCTACAGCTAAATCTAAAGAAAACAATGTTCATAAAGAATGAACTAGTTCCTGAGGCCCCATTCACTCTCAATGGAACAAACATCTCTGAATGCAGCAGTTATGTGTAGCTAGGTCGAGAAATCAACATGATGAACGACCTAAAACCTGAGCTGCGCAGGAGGAAGAGAGCAGCATGGAATGCCTTCAAAGGCATCGAAGAAATAGCTAAAAAGGACAAAGAACCCTCCGGCTCTGGGCACATCTCTCTGACTCCACCATTCTCCCTGCATTAACATATGCCTCACAGACCTGGGCCCCTACGAAAGCAGGATGAGAATGAATCGAAAGAGCTATACTTGGAATATCACGCCTCACTCAAATGAGTTAGCATTTGGTCTCCTGAGGCTCGCGCCCTTGCCACGTTGGCGAATGAGCTCAAGAGTTTCTGAAGACAAGCGTCCTTTTGTGTCTTTCTCTCTCTCGGCATTCTTCGCACAATCATGGAGGTGCTGAACCAGTCAGTTGTATTCTTCATCGATGTCATCAATGATGGTATCTTCCCATGTTGCCGCAATGGTGCCAAAGAGTTCCCAGTTGGTGGTCGTTCTGGGAGTTCTCTTCTTAAACTTTGCAGCCTTTTTCTCCCGTTGCGGGAAGCAGAATTTTGCACGAAGGAGACGGTGGTCCGATCCTGTCTGGAATTTGGGGACGACAGCAACATCGGTCAGACAAAACCGTCAATTAAAGATGATGTGGTCAATTTCATTGTGGAACTGTCCGCCAGGAGATTCCCATGTCCAACGTTTTGCTTCAGCCTTCTGAAACTGTGAGTTCCCATGAATAGTCTTGGTGGACATGATGAACTCAGATAGTCTCTCACCCTGTTCGTTCCATTCTAGGCCATGGGTCCCGATGTGGAGTTCTTCAGCCGATCTTCTTGGTCCTATCTTGGCATTAAAATCACCGACTATGATCTTGTAGAAGGTGTGATCTTTTTTATAGAACTCCTCCAATTCCATGTAGAATTTCTCAATTTCATCTTCTTTGTATGTGGATGTTGGTGCATAGACAATGAAGATAGAAATTGCTGGCAGTGGGCCACATCTCAAGTGTAATCGTCCTATTCGGTTTGTTAGGCATTCAAATGAATCAATGTTGACAGCCATGTTCGTATTGACAAGGACACCAACGCCACCGACGCCTCTTTCATCACATGTTCCAAGGAACAATTCTTCTCCAGTGTCAAATACAGCATGATGCGACTGACGCCTCCTCGTCTCAGTCAGACCAATGATGTTGTACTTGATCTTTCTTGTTTGCAGCATCAGTTCCTCAATATATTCTTCCGATGCCAGTGTACGTGCATTGAAAGTACAGACAGTCATTTTAGTCCTTCTTCGCTTTGGCAGCCTAGGACAGCCGTGAAATTTTATCAGGCACTGCTTGTTTGCCTTTCTTACTGCTGCCGTATTAAGGGCTCTTTCGGGTCAGGAAAATAAACATTTTTGTTACTGGATTTGGCATATCGAACACGCATCGGACAGCTTGCCAGGCTCTGCCATGCGGGCACTATATTCTCATTACTTTGTGGGGCTCTCTCAGAGGGGTGGGTAAAATATTTGTGGTAATTTGGAGGTAAATCGGCGCAACGGGGAAAGCTTACTAGGGGAGATCTTACCAGCTGCAGAGTGTGGATTGTGAAACAGATCGCTGCCAGCAAGGTGTGGGGGGTTTCTCTGGGCTCCTCCGAGGCTCCATCGGGATGGTGGACTCGGGTCGGAAGTTGCTCTCGTGGTCCATGGAAGAGCAGAAGAGCAGAAATACTGGAAGATGCAGCAGAAGCCGGAAAAAGTATTCACACTGCCCGCCTGTCCTTCGCCAACTATAAGACCAAGATGACTGCCCTCCGACGCCCTGATGGATCTATCACATCTTCCAGAAAGGCAATGGAGAAGATTATCCAGGACTTCTACTCAAATCTCTTTGATAGCCACATTTACCTGCCCACATACCAAATTCCACAGGATGGTTATGTCATTCCCAACGTTCTCCCTTCTGAAATCCGACATGCCATCTCATCGGTAAAGAAGGGAACAGCACCAGGCCCAGACAAAGTCAGACCCGAACACCTTAAGAATCTGCCGTCGGTACTCATCAATACACTAGCTCGGCTCTTCATACGCTACCTGTCCCAATGCAAGGTGCCCTCCCAATGGAAAACCAGCAGGACAGTTCTACTGTTCAAGAAGGGAGACATTCACAACATCGGCAACTATCGCCCCATCTGCCTGTTGTCTGTCATCTACAAGCTGTTTACACGAGTCATCCTGAACAGGATTAGCAGAACACTAGATGAAGGACAACCATGCGAGCAAGCAGGTTTCCGGAAAGGATTCAGCACAATCGACCATATCCACACAGTAACCAAGCTCATCGAGGTTTGTAGGGAATACAAGATGCCGCTCTGTCTCACGTTCATTGATTTACAGAAAGCCTTTGATTCTGTGGAGACTGAAGCAGTCATCGAAGCCCTAGTCAAACAGGGTGTTCAAACCCAATACATCAAGATCCTTCGTGAGCTGTATTACGGATTCACCACCAGGATCTCACCATTCTACAAAGAAGTGATCATTGATGTCAAAAGAGGGGTTCGATAGGGTGATACCATCTCACCAAAACTCTTCAGTGCCACCCTCGAGAACATCATGAGACAATTAGAATGGGAAGGAATGGGAGTGAAGATAGATGGTTGGCAACTACACCACCTCCGCTTCGCTGATGACATCGTTCTAATAACACCAAACATTAGCCAAGCGGCACAAATGCTGGCTGACTTTGACCGAGAATGTGGAAAGGTAGGTCTACAGCTGAATATGAAGAAAACTATGTTCATGAGAAATGAACTAGTTCCAGAGGCCCCATTCACTCTCAATGGAACAAACATCTCTGAATGCAGCAGTTATGTGTACCTAGGTCGAGAAGTCAACATGATGAACGACTTAAAACCTGAGCTGCGCAGGAGGAAGAGAGCGGCATGGAATGCCTTCAAAGGCATCGAAGAAATAGCTAAAAAGGACAAAGAACCTCCGGCTCGGGCACATCTCTTTGACTCCACGGTTCTCCCTTCATTAACATACGCCTCAGAGACCTGGGCCCTACGAAAGCAGGATGAGAATGCTATTCGGGTCTCCCAGAGAGGCATCGAAAGAGCTATGCTTGGAATATCACGCCTCACTCAAGTGAGAGAAGGAATCCGGAGTTCTGACCTCTGTCGCTATTCCAGAATCAGGGACGCTGTCTCGTTTGCCAAGGCATCGAAAATCAGATGGGCTGGACATGTAATGCGATTTGGAGACAACCGCTGGACTAGAGCCGTTACCAACTGGATCCCACGGGATGTCAAAAGATCACGTGGCCGCCCACCTACAAGATGGTCAGACTTCCTTGTAAAGACCCTGAAGAATGGTTTGAGGCTCTTCATATTCCTGAATCAACCAGATGCCATTGGGCTACATTGGCAAGTGATAGGGTCCAATAGAAATGTTACTGGTGCCCGCTCAAGCAAATCGATGAATAAAGGGGTTCAAGCGATCAAGTGATTACTTTAATGAAAAATAATTTTAATTATTCAAAAATAATTAATTTTAACATATTTTAATTACTTTTTTATTTTGGGCTCTGCACTTAGGAGCCCAAGAATATGCTACCAACACAGCAAAGCCTGGCAAGCTACCCGTGTCTTATTTGTTATGCCAAATACCAGTAACAATTATAGAACTCATTCCCATGACCTGATGGAATGGTTTGAGGCTCTTTATGTTCCTGGAGCAAGCACGTGTCTTTGGGCTCTACTTGCATGAGACATGACATATGGAGATGTTACTGGTGCCCGCTCGAGCAAATGGATGACAAACGGGAAGACAGTGACAGTTATTTTTGGGTCACAGTCTGCTATAATCAGAATAATTTCTGGTTTGCATGAAGAAATTACTCCTGATGGAGCTCGGGGAAGTGGGAATGCCAGGGAACAAATGAAGGCATTCAAGGAAAATGCCCTCCCGCTGCACTATCTCTCCAGATTTGGTGCTGTTTTTAGTCTTCTGATTGTTTCATTATGTGGTAACTATTAATGCCTTTTCTTATCTCTGCCTTAGTGGCAGGGTTAAAAAGCAAACACAAACGTCCTTGAGAATTGTGGCAGTTTTTCTCCTTTCTCCCACATCCCCAAATCTCCTCCCCACCCAAGAATTCTTCAGAGAGGGTCAATGAATGATGAATCCAAAGTATTTTCCTTCTCCCTTTCCACATCTTGACTCTCTCTCTTGACCTAGAGAAATGGAAACTGACTTTCAATTTCAGTGGGTGGGACAATTGCTTTCTCTCAAACCCAAGAACCCAAAAAGCTGGACAACTTTTCCAGAGGAATACGACTTCCTTTACTTTGGGGTCCATCTCCTTGGCCTATGAAGCCCCAGTTCTGTGTGGCTGGACATGGAGCTTCCCTTGCATTCAGGAGGCTCCCCCGGGGCTCTGTGCTCAGGCGTGGGGACAGAAGGAACAGGGGCCCTGGTGGGGAAGCCAGCCCCAGCCAGCCAGAATGGAGACTGCAGAGCAATGACTGAAACTCACTGGGAAAACCCCAACGTCCACCTACGCAGAACTGGGGCATAGGAGTCGAAGGAGGAGATGGACCCCAAAGAAGAGGTGGTCACAGTCCATGAGGAATTTTCCAGCTGGAGGGTTCTTGATTTTGACTGAAAGAATTGTGCCACCAACTGAAGTTTCAGAGTTGCATTCAAACGATCCAAGTCAAGGCAGCTGACACGTAGAACGTGAGAAAAACAAAATGCTTAGACCAGCACATATTTACCCTCTCTGGTGGATTTGGGGGGGTGGGGAGAAAGGAGAAACTGGGGGAGAAAGGAGAAAGGAGGAAAGCAGCCAGGATTTAATAAGGACCTTTGTGTTGGCTTTATTCACCCTTGATCCTCTGCAGGCTCTCAGGAAATAGTAGGGCTAAGAAAATGTGTTAACAGGTACAAGATAATGAAACAATAATAACTCTAGAAACAAGAGCAAATCTGGATGCCCGGTACAGCAGGTAGGGGCTTTGCCTTTGCACACAGCTGACCTGGGTTTGATCCCCAGCGCCCCTTATAACACCCTTAGTACTCAGGAGGATCCCAGAACACAGATCAAGGAGTAAGCCCTAAGCATTTCTAGGTGTAGCCCACAAAGAAACAAACAAACAAACAAACAAACAAACAAAATCAGACCAAATGGAAAAGTGTAGCCATTTCTGGGAGTCATGAAATCTAGCGCTTGCTCCTTGCAGGTAGCTGTTCTGACCTCTGGGCTGACTCGGTGCAGCTTAGAAGCAGCTGGAGGGCTCCCCTGTTGCCACCATCCACCTGACTATGGCAGCGCAGAGCCACTGCAACTGCACTCCACAGATGTTCAAGGGTGGTTCTAAAGGCAGCTGAAGTTTGTTCAATGCAAATATCAAATTATACCTTGCTGAACTCAAATGAGGGCCTCCATTTTCCACATCCGGACTTCTCTCTCATCAGAACTCCACCCAGCAGACCAGCCTATCACAGCCCATCAATAAATGCTGGACTTAGATATGCCTACTAAAGTATGCTACCTGCACGGCAGAGCCTGGCAAGCAACCTGTGTTGTATTTGATATCCCAAATACCAGTAACAATTATAGACCTCATTCCGGAATGGATTGAGACTCTTTATGTTTTTGGAGCAAGCAGATGCCCTTGGGCTCTACTACTATGAGACAGGACATATGGAGATGTTAATGGGGCCCGCTCCAGCAAATCGATGATGAATGGGAAGACAGTGATACAGTGAACTCAAATATCAAGTAATACTTTTTAGTCCTTCATCTAGTGTTCTGCCAATCCTGTTCAGGATGACTCGTGTAAACAGCTTGTAGATGACGGACAACAGGCAGATGGGGCGATAGTTGCCGATGTCGTGAATGTTTCCCTTCTAAAACAGTAGAATTGTCCTGCTGGTTTTCCATTGGGAGGGTACCTTGCATTGGTCAGGTAGCGTGTGAAGAGCCGAGCTAGTGTATTGAAGAGTACCGACGGCAGATTCTTAAGGTGTTCGGTTTTGACTTTGTCTGGGCCTGGTGCTGTTCCCTTCTTTACCTGTCGAGATGGCATGTCTGATTTCAGAAGGGAGAACGTTGGGAATGACATATCCATCCTGTGGAATTTGGTATGTGGGCAGGTGGATGTGGCTATCAAAGAGATTTGAGTAGAAGTCCTGGATAATCTCCATTTTCTTCTGGAAGATGTAATAGATATCAGGGCATCGGAAGGCAGTCATCTTGGTCTTATAGTTGGCGAAGGACAGGAGGGCGGTCGCGAATGCTTTCCCGGCTTCTGCTGCTGGCTTCTGGAAAGCATTCAGCACTATCGACCATATCCACACAGTAAACAAGCTCATTGAGGTTTGTAGGGAGTCCAAGATGCCGCTCTGTCTCACGTTCATTGATTTACAGAAAGCCTTTCATTCTGTGGAGACTGAAGCAGTCATCGAAGCCCTAGCCAAACAGGGTGTTCAAAACCAATACATCAAGATCCTTCGCGGATTCACCACCAGGATCTTACCATTCTACAAAGAAGTGATCATTGATGTCAAAAGAGGGGTTCGACAGGGGTGATGCCATTTCACCAAAACTCTTCAGCGCCACCCTAGTGAACATCATGAGACAATTAGAATGGGAAGGAATGGGAGTGAAGATAGATGGTTGGCAACTACACCACCTCCGCTTCGCTGATAACATCGTTCTAATAACACCAAACATTAGCCAAGCGGCACAAATGCTGGCTGACTTTGACTGAGAATGTGGAAAGATAGGTCTACAGATGAATCTGAAGAAAACTATGTTCATGAAAAATGAACTACTTCCTGAGGCCCCATTCACTCTCAATGGAACAAACATCTCTGAATGCAACAGTTATGTGTACTTAGGTCGAGAAGTCAATATGATGAACGACCTAAAACCTGAGCTGCGCAGGGAGGAAGAGAGCGACATGGAATGCCTTCAGAGGCATTGAAGAAATAGCTAAAAGAACAAAGAACCTCCAGCTCCGGGCACATCTCTTTGACTCCACCGTTCTCCCTGCATTAACATACGCCTCAGAGACCTGGCCCTACGAAAGCAGGTTGAGAATGCTATTCAGGTCTCCCATAGAGGAATCAAAAGAGATATGCTTGGAATATCAAGCCTCACTCAAGTGAGAGAGGAATCCAGAGTTCTGACCTCCGTCGCTATTCCAGAATCAGGGACGCTGTCTCTTTGAATAGGCATCAAAAATAAGATGGGCTGGACATATAATGCGATTTGGAAACAGCCGCTGGACTAGAGCTGTTACCAACTGGATCCCAAGGATGTCAAAAGATCACGTGGTCCCCACCCACAATATGGTCAGACTTCCTTGTCAAGACCCTGAAGGAATGGTTTGAGGGTCTTCATATTCCTGAATTAACCAGAAGCCATTGGGCTACATTGGCACATGATAGGGTCCAATGGAAATGTTACTGGAGCCCGCTTGAGCAAATCGATGAATAACGGGATTCAAGTGATCTAGTGATCAAGTGACTTCTTAGTGAGTCTCAGTGAATCTCTGCTTTGATTTGTAAAGAAAAAATTTTCAAATATTTTATACAAATTAATCTGATGAACCATTTTTATTTTTAAAAAATATTTTATTGTACCACCTTGAGATATACAATTATAATCAAAGCTCTTTGTGATTGGGTTTCAGTCATACAGTGTTCCAGCACTCATCCTCCCACCAGTGCCCATTTCCCACCACCAATGTGCCCGATTCCCTCCACCCTCCCCTAGCCTGCCTTCATGGCAGGCACTTTGTCTCTCTCTCTCTCTCTGTCTCTTTCTCTCTCTCTCTCTTCTCGCTCGCTCTCTCTCTCCCTTCTCTCTTACACATTGTGACTTGCAATACATACATTTAGAGATTATCATGTATATCCCTTTGCCTACATTCATTGCTCAGTTCTAGGTTGGTATTATCATTTCCACTAATTGTTAGCACATTTTTCCTTCTCAAAACACACATTTTCAAAATTAAAAAAATGTAGGTCTATATGCCAGGCCTCAATTTTGTTTTCCCTTCTCTAGGGAAGAGTCCATATCTGGAGAATCCTGGGAAGACATGATTTGGGAACACTAAAATACCTACGTTGAAATGTTTGTTGGAGAGGAAAAGTCTCTCCAAATCAAACTGACTGCTCTAATAATCAACTTCACAGAATTCATCAGTGAGAGGGGCTCACTTGAACCTCAGGCAACCCCCAATCCATGAGCTCAAGAGAAAAGCCAAAATGTTTTGGGGATGGATTTTTATTTTTCAGATCATAAATGTTGGAGAAATGGAAAGTTTTCAGACTAATGAAGAAGTAACCAACACTATTACCATTGCCATTTTGATGCCAAATTTTTATTTTAGGGAAAATATGGCTGCTTTCTGCCCTTAAATACATGTTAAGGGCGGAAGCCCTTTTCACACAGAAATCTGCTCACGGTGATAAAGTGTCAGACTATTTACTGATTTCCCTTACAGGTTGTTACTTAGGTAACTTGAGCTCCAAATAATCAAATTGCTTAGGAGGCACATATTTGGGGAGGCTGCTCTGAGCCCAATCATAGTAATTATTCAAAAGATTAAGGTGTGGGCCAGAGAGATAGGACAGTGGATGCGGTGCTTGCCTTGCACATGGTCCAACCACCCGACTGGTCCCCCTGAACACCATCAGCAGTGATTCCTAAGTACAGAACCTGGAGTAATCCCTGATCACTTCCGGTAGGCCCCCAAAACAAAACAAAACAAAACTTAAGACATATGTGCTAAGGGCAAAAGAAAGTTTGAGGGCAATTTGCCAGATCCTTAGTGAAGTCTAAATCCCAGAGCAGAGAGAGAAAACACAATGCTGAATAACACGTTACTATCCCTGAATAACTCTTTACTATCGCTGAATAACAATTTACTATCACTGAATAACACTTTACTATCACTGAATAACACTTTACTATCGCTGAATAACACTTTACTATCGCTGAATAACTCTTTACTATCACTGAATAACACTTTACTATCGCTGAATAACACTTTTACCGTCATTGCCGATTAACACTTTTACTATCTCTGAATAGCAATTTAGTATCTCTGAATAACGCTTTACTATTGCTGAATAATACTTTATTATTATTGATGAATTAAACTTTACTACTGCTGAATAACACTTTACTATTATTATTTTTTTTTTATATTTTAATTTTTTTTATTATACCACCGTGAAACATACAATTACAAAGGTGTTCATAATTGGTTCTTGGTAATACAGTATACCAGCACCCATCCCTCCACCAGTGCCCCATTTCCACCACCAATGTACCCCACCCTCCCGCCCCTGGCTGCCTTAATAGCAGGTACCCCAGTTTCCTCTCTTTCTATCTCTCTCTGTCTCTGCATCTCTCTCCCTCTTATTTTACACATTGTGGCTAGCCCTGCAGATATTTAGAGTTTATCACTTAAGTCTCTTTGTGTATATTCAATGGTGAGTTTTAATCTGCCATTACCATTTCCCATATTTAGTAAAACACTGGTATCTATTTATATCCTATTAATGAATGCAGTCATTCTATATCTGTCCTTTACCTTCTGACTAATTTCACTCAGCATGATCGACTCCATGTCCATCCATTTGCAGGTAAATTTCATAATTTCATCTTTTCTGACAGCCGCATAGTATTCCATAGTGTAGATGAACCAAAGTTTCTTTAGCCAGTCCTCTGTTCTCGGGCATTTAGGTTGTTTCCAGATTCTAGCTATAGTGAATAGTGCAGAGATGAATAAAGAAGTACAGATAGTGTTTCTGCTATGTGTTTTTCGGTCTCTCGGGTATATTCCCAGGAGTGCTATTGCTGGATCAAATGGGAGCTCAATATCTAGTTTTCGGAAGAATGCCCATATTGTTTTCCCAAAAGGGCTGGACCAGTCGGCACTCCCACCAACAGTGGATCAGAGTCCCTTTTTCCCCACATCCACACCAGCACCGGTTGTTCTTGCTGTTTTGGATGTGTGCCAGTCTCTGTGGTGTGAGATGGTACCTCATTGTTGTTTTGATTTGCATCTCCCTGATGATTAAAGATGAAGAGCACTTTTTCATATGCCTTTTGGCCATTCGAATTTCTTCTTTTTGGAAGCCTCTGTTCATTTCTTCTCCCCATTTTTTGATGGGGTTGGCTGTTTTTTCCTTGTGGAGTGCTACCAGTGCCTGATATATCCTGGATATTAACCCCTTGTCAGATGGGTATTGGGTGAATATCCTTTCCCACTCTGTGGACTGTCTTTGTATCTTGGTCACCGTTTCTTTTGAGGTGCAGAAGCTTTTCAATTTTATATAATCCCATTTGTTTATCATTTCTTCCATTTGCTTGGTCAGTGGTGTGTCGTCTTTCAAGATACTTTTCGTTTAGATGTCGTAGAGCGTTTCTCCTATGTTTTCTTCGATGTACCTTATAGATTCATGTCTGATGTTGAGATCTAGAATCCATTTTGATCTGACTTTTGTGCATAGTGTTAGAAGGAGGTCTAAGTTCATTTTTTTACACGTAGCTGCCCAGTTTTCCGAAAGAAAAAGACATTAAGGGCATCCAGATAGGAAGGGAAGAAGCCAAGTTATCACTATTTGCAGATGACATGATATTATACCTGGAAAACCCAAAACTCTCTACCAAGAGACTCCTAGAAATAATACATTCCTATAGTAGAGTAGCAGGGTACAAAATCAATACCCAAAAGTCAATGGCCTTTCTATATGAAAACAGCGAAAGAGAAGAAAGGGACATTAAAGAAACTATCCCATTCACAATTGCGCCACAGAAAATCAAATACCTAGGAATCAGTTTGACAAAGAATGTAAAGGATCTCTACAAAGAAAACTACAAAACGTTACTTCAGGAAATAAAAGAAGACCTGAGGAAATGGAGACACATTCCCTGCTCATGGATTGGAAGGATTAACATTATCAAAATGGCAATACTCCCTAGAGCTTTATACAGATTCAATGCGGTCCCTATAAAGATACCCATGATGTTCTTCAAAGAAATTGAACAAACACTCCTGAAATTTGTATGGAATAAATAAAACCCCACGAATAGCTAAAGCAATCCTTGGGAAAAAGAAGATGGGAGGTATAACTTTCCCCCAACCTCAAGCTCTACTACAGAGCAGTTGTAATTAAGACAGTGTGGTATTGGTATAGAGACAGACCCGTAGACCTATGGAATAGAACTGAGTATCCTGAAACACACTCTCAAATATACAACCACTTAATCTTCGATAAAGGAGCAAAAAATATTAAGTGGAGCAAAGAAAGCCTCTTCACTTTACTATTATTGATGAATAACACTTTACTATCACTGAATAGCAATTTACTATCCCTGAATATCACTTTACTATAGCTGAATAACATGTTACTATCACTGAATAACACTTTACTCTGAATAACTCTTTACTATCGCTGAATAACAGTTTACTATCACTTGAATAACACTTTACTATCGCCGAATAACACTTTACTATTATTGCTGACTAACACTTTAGTAGTGCTGAATAACAATTTAGTATCGCTGAATAATACTTTACTATTATTGCTGAATAACACTTTACTATCACTGAATAACACTTTACAATCCCTGAATAACACATTTACTACCCCTGAAAAACACTTTACTATCACTGAGTAACATTTTACTATCCCTGAATAACACTTTACTATCATTGAATAGCTTTTCACTATAACCGAATAACACTTTATTATTATTGCTGAATGGCACTTTACTATCGCTGATTAACACTTTACTATTGTTGAATAACACTTTACTATCACTGATTAACACTTTAATCTCGCTGAACAATACTTTACTATCAATGAATAACACTTTACTATCCCTGAATGATACTTTACTATAGCTGAAAACACTTTACTATCGCTAAATAAAGCTTTATTGTTATGGCTGAATAGCACTTTACTATCACTGAATAACTCCTATTATTGCTGAACAATACTTTACTATCACTGAATTACACTTTATTATCACTGAATATCACTTCACTATCCCTGAATGATACTTTACTATTAGCTCAATTAATGCCTCCCACCCTCCAAACTGACAGCAAGCGTCTCAGAAATGCACAGGCACAAGGCCCTCTCCCTTCTTTGGAATAACCAGAGGCTTTGGTCCTCATGTAGCCTAGAATGAAGGCTAGGCCTCCATTGCCTGCCCAGTGACCCGTCTAGCCCCAGAGCGCAGTGCACTGACAAGCCAACCGGACACAGGCAGCTACTGCTCTTCTCAGAGATAGTGGAGCTGAAGGTGTGTTCTTCCAAGTGTGACAGGTAGGTCCCTCACACAAAATCCAAACACCAACATACCACAGCACATGCCCTAGATGTGTGTGAGAATCCCACAGTCCCACGCTAGAGAGTCTTGGCAGAAGAGAGATTCAGGGTTGGCCCAGGGAAGCAGGTGACCTTTAGTACCAGGTTCCATTCCACACCCCCAAAAGGATCCCCTCACCCCCAGGAATGCAGACCGAGAGGAGGGGCGAGACGCACAGCCATCACAGTTTTGGTACAGAGCACTTTACTTCTTCATGGAGTTTCTGAATCATTCAACTTTGACTCTATGAGCGGGATATCTCCTCATGAGGAGCAGGTGAGCCCTGAGCCAACCCTGATCTCTCTATTGCCAAGCCTCCCTGTCACGTGACTGTGGGATTCTCGGTCACATCTAGGCCCTGGGCTGTGGTAGGTTAGTGTGTGGAGCCCGTGTGAGGGGCCTCCCTATCAGACTTGGAAGAACACAACTTTAGCTCCATTATCTCTGAGAAGAGCAGCAGCTGCCTGTGTCCAGTTGGCTTGTCAGTGCAGTACGCTCTGGGGCTGGACGGATCACTGGGCAGGCAATGGAGGCCTGACATTCATTCTAGGATATGAGAGGGCCGAAACCTCAGGCTATTCCAAAGCAAGAAAGGATGCTGTTTCTGTGGACTCACTAAGTCGCTCGGTGTGTTAGTTTGAGATGGGGTTGGCAGGTGGGAGGCACAAATCCAGCCAATAATAAAGTTATTCGGTGCTGTCTATTCTCACTGTGTTCTGTGATTTCGTCTTGACTAGGGATGCTGGTAATATCTCTCATACAAATACCGCAATCATTTCTCTCATTTGGGGCACACCAGCAGTGCTCAGGGGCTGCTCTGGGCTCTATACTCAGAGTGGTTCCAGGCTGTGTTCAGTGGGATCATCTGGGATGCCAGGGACCAAACTGGATCAACCATATGACCGGCCAAAACATTACCCGCTGACTATTTCTGGCCCACATCTTAACACTGAGCAATTACTGCAATAGGGTTCAGGGCAGACCTCCCGAATAGTCCTCCTAGGCACTTTCCTATTGTCAGGTCAAATGACTGAAGCCTGTAAGAGAAACCAGTGAGCAGCTCTCCGTGACACTCCTGGTCTGTGAGCAGCTGAGTTTCCCAGGCGTAGAGGACTTCCTCCCTTAACCCAGGGCACAGGCAGCCCTATCTGCCAGAGATAAGAAGTTTAGGTCCAAAAGGCAGCGTCGACCCGCCAGCTGGGACATTTTCCAGCAGGAACCTGTTTCCTCTTTTGTCCTCTGATTCCCCAGTTCTAGGTAGATGGACGTAGGGGTTTCCCAGTAGTTTCAGTCATTCCTCTTCAGCATCTGTCCTGGCTGCTGGGGCTGGCTTCCCACACAAGGGCCCTTGTTCCTTCTGTCCCCATGCTTGAGCGCAGAGCCCCAGGGGCCTCCTGGGTGCAGGATCTGAGACTTTGCTTAAACTTTTTCAGGAATATCTGTACTTTGCTGCATTTTGTTTTGGAGCAGGGTTGTGGCCCCCTGATTTTTTTTTGTCTCAGTAAGGGGAACCCTTTTCTACTCATTTTTTTATGATACATGACTGTGTTGGATGACAGGCTTAGCTTTTGGGAGCTTTGCCCCTCTTACCCACTCACAGCTTAATCTACTTACATGTTCTTAACCAAGGTTCATTCTAATGAGATCTCTCTTCTATGTAAACATTGATAGAGGATGTGGCAGTTACAGAAGTCACCTTGACTCTGAATAACTTCTGACGTATTATACATCTACTAAGACTTCTATGTTATCTAGATTGGGCACAGCTCCTCTTTACACCCACTGCACCCAGCAAGGACAGTTAGAATTTACCAGGAGTCTGCCGCCATGGCTACGTTGAGACTATCCTTAAGATTATAGGAAGGATCATACTAGTTTGCCCTCACACAGACTAGTGTGACCCTTTCAGTCTACAGAGAGCAAGATACTCAGAATCACCCTGGTGCAGATAATAAGTAAGAAGTACCTTGTGGGTACCTCCTAGATTACATGAAGCCCATGAAAATAACATGTATTACTTTATATCAGCCCCCTCTCTCTCCAGTGTTTTACATAAGAGATAATCTCAGAAGAAGGGATTAGTCCTTGACGTAATCCTTTGTTTATGCCTATAATAGGGTGTGATACCACACTTCTACACTCTGTTTAGGGTTCTTTGTTGACAGGACCCTCCCTGCCCACAGATAGGATTACTTTGTTGTATATAAGGGGACTGACTTGAGGACCCTTCCCCCTTTTCCTGCTCCTTCTTCTGGGAAGGACTCCTCTCAGGTGAGATCGTCTTTCTTGGTGGGAGACTTGGCCTCTCTTGTATGGTCTAAGTTCTGACCAGAGCTAGAGCTCTTTCATTATATTAGATTGAGTTGTTAGAGCTTTTGTACTATTAAAAGCCTTTTTGGGGCTACGCCGGACTCGTGAGTTTTCATCCGTTCCCCGGAGGCCTTGGAGGTAGAAGAGAACTTCTGTCCTGATATTGTTGGGGACCTCAGCGGCTCCCCAACAGAACTGCTTCCTTTGTAAATTGTTACCCTAGCATTTGTAAACTATTTCTGGCATATTTGATTGTGGTGTGGCGGTGATGTTGGTGGTGGTGGTGGTGGTGGTGGTGGTGGTGGTGGTGGTGGTGGTGTGTGTGTGTGTGTGTGTGTGTGTGTGTGTGTGTGTGTGTTTGTGTGTAGTTAGTTGGAGAGAGGAGTTGGAGGAGAAAAATGAAGGCCTTAGATTTTCTAGACTTGGTGGACTTACTCCTTTGTCCATAGGCCCGGGGAATGGTCATCAGCCCCAAACAAGATCTGGGAACCCGCCAGACCCCAATATCTCTGGGGACCCTACCCTGATCAACACAAACAGGAGCCAAACGACAGAATGTGAGAACAGAAAATGAAAAAAAGAAACATTCATCGTTCATTCACCCTCTCTGGTAGATTTGTGATTGGGGGTGAAATGAGAAAAGCATCCAGGATCTGATAGAGCATTTGTGTTGGCTTTATTCACTTGCCAGTGGCAGGTGCTCAGGAAATAGCAGGGATAAGAAAATGTGTTAATAGTTAGAGATAAGGAAACAATAGCACAAAAACCAGAACAAATCTGGAGGGATGGAAAAGCAGGTAAGGCATTGGCTTTGCAGATGACTTTTGCGCATGGTGTTTGATAGAGGTCTGAGTCCATTTTGTGTTTCACATGGAGCTGTCCCTTTTCCCAGCACCACTTGTTAAAGGGACTCTCCTTGCTCCAGTTCATAATTCTTACTCCCTGTAAAAAAAATCAATGTCGTCATTGTCTGGTGTGGCTTAGGCCCAGCCCAGGAGGCGCACCACCACCACGTCGATCAGTATTGTAGAGTAGTGAGGAATATTCCATTCCTACTTGTATTTCCACGTTTGGAATAATGCTTGCTGTGGGCTTGTGCTAGATGCTTTGATCATATTGAAGAAAGTTCCTTCAACTACTTTTAGTTAAGTTTTTATCATGAACAGGTGCTGAATCTTATCAAATAATTTTTATGTATCTATTGCTGTGATCATATGTTTTTTTCTTTTATTGATGTGATATATTAGGTTGAATGACTTCAAATGCTAAACCATCCTCACATGCCAGGGATGGCTTGGTCATAATGGAGCTACAGGTGTGTTCTTCCAAGTCTGACAGGGAGGCCCCTCACACAGGTGTATGATCTTTCTGATGACTCATTAGATTCCATTTGTTAATATTTTCATGAGGGTCTTTGCATCTGTGTTCATCAAGGATATGGACCTGTAATTTTTTTTGGTGTCCCTCAGCTGTGATTTTTTTTCTTTTAGGTCACACCCTGCAATGCTCAGGGGTTACTTCTGGGTCCTACACTCAGGAATTACTCCTGGCAGTGCTCGGGGGACCATATGGGATGTCGGGGATCGAACCTTGGTTGGCCACATACCAGGCAAGCGCCCTACCCGCTGGACTATCACTCTGGCCCACGGGTGTGATTTTTGAGCCAGGAATAGCCCTGAGCACCTCTGGATATGGTCCCTAAACAAAAGTTTAAGATATATGTGTAAAAGTGAAAATGCAAGTTTGAGGGTTATTTACCAAGTTCCTTTGTAAAGACTAAATCACAGAGAAGAGAAAAAAAACCAGCTCTGATAACACTTTATTGCTGCTTGATTTGTGGCTCCCACCTGTCAATGTTGCCTACAACTACACACCAAGGGGCTCCATGGTTCCACATACACAGTGGCGTCTGCCTGCTTTGGAATAGCCTGAGGTTTCAGCCCTCATATAGCCTAGAATGAAGGCCAGGCCTCCATTCCCTGCCCTGTGACCTGTCCAGCCCCTGAGGCGTACTGCACTGATAAGCCAACGTGACACAGGCAGCTCCTGCCCTTCTCAGAGATAATGGAGCTACAGTTGTGTTCTTCCAAGCCTGACTGGGAGGCCCCTCACACAGGATCCAAACACCAACATACCACAGCACATGCCCTATACGTCTGATGCTGTTCAGAAGAGCATATGAAGGGAAGGAAATCGAACAGGCTCTGGCTGTGAGAAAATCTGAAGCTTTACTCCTGGTATGTGTCTCATGCCTAAAATGTTGAATGTTATTATTTGTTTGAAAATATTTATCTCCAAAGAGTTATCTGTATCTTTGGCACACATGACTAGACACTGGGTTTATTGGCCTGTGACTGCTGAAAGCAAGAAAGATTGATCTGGCCCAAAGCTCGGATCTGATTTCGAGCTGCTGACCTGGTCCCTGGCCAGCAGAGCTCTTGGTGAGGCGGCCGTGGGCAGATCTGATATAAGTGGGTCTGGGACGCACCATCACAGACACAGGAGCAGCGTCATGAAGCAGAATAGCCTCTCGCTGCTCGCCCTCACCTTCCTGGTTCTCTGCCTCCATGAGGCGCAGCCCAGAGTCCGTATCGCCGGATGAGTGTCAGATGAGTGCACCCTGGAGCAGTTTCTTCCTCAGTCCGGCCCAGGTATGCTGGTCCAGAGACTCTCAGACATGGGGCAGAGCGGTTCCTTTGCTCTCCCTGTGCCCAGCCGTCCATGAGGCAGTCGGGAGGCATGGTGGGTTCCAGCCTTGGCCCACCACCCGGCAGAACCTCACAACAAGCCAGACGACCCCCCACCCACTCCATGGGCGCCGCCATTTTCCACATTGGACTTCCCTCTCATCAGAACTCCACCCAGCCGACCAGCCCGTCACAGCCCGGATCATCGACACCCACCCTGGAGCAGTTTCTTCCTCAATCCGGCCCAGGAATGCTGGTCCAGAGACTCTCAGACATGGGGCAGAGCGGTTCCTTGCTCTCCCTGTGCCCAGCCGTCCATGAGGCAGTCGGGAGGCATGGTGGGTTCCAGCCTTGGCCCACCACCCCGGCAGAACCCTCCACAACAAGCCAGGCGACCCCCCCCACCCACTCCATGGGCGCCGCCATTTTCCACATTGGACTTCCCTCTCATCAGAACTCCACCCAGCCGACCAGCCCATCACAGCCCGGATCACCGACACCCACCCTGGAGCAGTTTCTTTCCTCAATCCGGCCCAGGTATGCTGGTCCAGAGACTCTCAGACATGGGGCAGAGCGGTTCCTTGCTCTCCCTGTGCCCAGCCGTCCATGAGGCAGTCGGGAGGCATGGTGGGTTCCAGCCTTGGCCCACCACCCCGGCAGAACCTCACAACAAGCCAGGCGACCCCCCCACCCACTCCATGGGCGCCGCCATTTTCCACATTGGACTTCCCTCTCATCAGAACTCCACCCAGCCGACCAGCCCATCACAGCCCGGATCATCGACACCCACCCTGGAGCAGTTTCTTCCCTCAATCCGGCCCAGGAATGCTGGTCCAGAGACTCTCAGACATGGGGCAGAGCGGTTCCTTGCTCTCCCTGTGCCCAGCCGTCCATGAGGCAGTCGGGAGGCATGGTGGGTTCCAGCTTGGCCCACCACCCCGGCAGAACCTCACAACAAGCCAGACGACCCCCCCACCCCACTCCATGGGCGCCGCCATTTTCCACATTGGACTTCCCTCTCATCAGAACTCCACCCAGCCGACCAGCCCATCACAGCCCGGATCATCGACACCCACCCTGGAGCAGTTTCTTCCCTCAGTCCGGCCCAGGTATGCTGGTCCAGAGACTCTCAGACATGGGGGCAGAGCGGTTCCTTGCTCTCCCCTGTGCCCAGCCGCCCATGAGGCAGTCGGGAGGCATGGTGGGTTCCAGCCTTGGCCCACCACCCGGCAGAACCTCACAACAAGCCAGACGACCCCCACCCACTCCATGGGCGCCGCCATTTTCCACATTGGACTTCCCTCTCATCAGAACTCCACCCAGCCGACCAGCCCATCACAGCCCGGCTCGCAAGCGCCGCGCGGTTCATCAATAAAGGCTTTATTTGGAGGTGTTTATAGAGTATGCCTCCCCCGCACGGCAAGCCTAGCAAGCTGCTCGTGTTGTATTTGATATGCCAAATGCCAGTAACAATTATATTAGATCATTCTCATGACCCTAATATAATGGTTTGAGACTCTTTATGTTCCTGTACCAAGCCGATGCCCTTGGCTCTACAGCATGTGACAGGACATATTGAGATATTACTGGTGCCCGCTCTAGCAAATAGATGATTAACGGGAAGATCGTGATCGTGATCGTGAGTGTCAGATGGGGCTAGAGGGGTCCCATGTAGTTGGCTGAGGGCAGAGGAGCACTTTTTCTTCAAGCAGTCTGTGGGATCCATAAGCTTTGATGCCACGGGGGGGGGATCTGGGGTAACCATACTCTGGGGTTCCCATGTTCCCTCAACCCAGTCTTTTCTCTCAGGCTTCTAAAAACCTGGACTTTGCCCAAATTCTTTGACGACGTGCGCATACTCATCCTCATTATGCAAGATGGACTCCAATGCTCTGGGACCAAGAAGTACTGTTTTTTATGGCTGCATGTATCAGTGCAAGAATCCCTCTGATTATAAGTAATGATTGGGGCTGCCCTGCTATTCTGCCTCCAACTGTACCCCAAAGAGCTGAATAAATACTGCCAGTTCCCACCAGACACCCAAAGACCTGAGCTTTGCATTGCGTTCAGGCCCTGAAAGTGCCTGAGTCCCCTACAGAGAGACCCACAGCCTGGCCACACCACCCTTGCCTGCAACATCCACATCCACTCCTGGGACATGGGGAGCCCTTCCTTGAGGTCGAGGTGGCAAGATTAGCTCTAGCCCTTCAAGCATTAATAAATGTTTATGATCATATATGATTGCTTCTTAATTTCTTAGCAGAATGAATGATTTCTTTTTCATTGTTACACTGTCAGACAAAGGATTTTGTGATTTTAAATCTTTAGGTTAGTTGGCCGAAAAATTCACAATCCTGCCATTTTGATTCCTTGACGATTGTCTCATGATCTCAGTGAGGGATCACTTCGGGTGGCAGCTGCCCATGGCTCCTGCTTTGGGTGCTCCCTCACCTGCCGCACTGTCTCTTCTCTCCTCCTGCAGTGAGTCTTGAGTTCTTACCCGAGCCTTTGGAAACTTTCCTCCAATCTAAAGTGAGCATGCTGAGCCTGCCCAGTGCGTGCTGGGTCTCCAGGTCTCACCTGCTCCTCTTGCAGGACATTCCGTTATAAAGACAAAGGCGAATGACTCAAACTCTATGAAGCAGTAAAGTGCTCTGTACAAAACACTTTGGCATCAATGATGGCTGTGTGTTTCTCGCCCTCCTTTCTGTCTGCATTCCTGGGGCGAGGGATCCTTTGGGGTGTTTGTAATAGACCTTGGTTCTAAAGGTCACCTGCTTTCCAGGGCCAACTCTGCATCTCTCTGCGGCCAAGCCTCCCTGTTGTGTGATTATTGGATTCTCGGTCACATCTAAGGCCGTGAGCTGTGGAATGTTGGTGTTTGGATCCCGTGTGAGGGCCTCTCTGTCAGACTTGGAAGAACACACCTTTAGCTCCTCTATCTCTGAGAAGAGCAGCAGCTGCCTGTGTCCGGTTAACTTGTCAGTGCAGTACATTCTGGGGTTGGACGAATCACTGGACAGGTTATGAAGGCCTGGCCTTCATCTAGTCTACATGAGGATCAAAACCTCAGGTTACTCTAAGCAGAAAGTACGTTGTGTATGTGGAACCATGAAGTCCCTTGGTATTAGTTTTAGGCAGCGTTGGCGGTGGGGGCCACCAATCTAGGAAATAATAGTGTTATTCAGGGCTAGTATTTCTCTCTGCTCTGTGATTTAGTCTTTGTGAAGGAGCTAGGAAAATAGCACTCAAATTCTCATTTTCTCTTTACACACTTATCTTAAAGTTTTAATTAGGGGCCACACCCAGAGGTGGTTAGGGGGATATTCCAGGCTAAAAAAAATCAGACCTGAGGGACAACAAAAAAAGAAATTGTAAATTAAAGGTCTACATCCCTATGACACAGTTGCAAAGATCACTTGATCGCTTGCACTCCGTTATTCATGGATTTGATCGAGCGGGCGCCAGTAACATTTCCATTGGACCCTATCACGTGCCAATGTAGCCCAATGGCATCTGGTTGATTCAGGAATATGAAGAGCCTCAAATCATTCCTTAAGGGTCTTGACAAGAAAGTCTGACCATCTTGTAGGTGGGCGGCCACGTGATCTTTTGACATCCTCACGGGATCTAGTCGGTAACAGCTCTAGTCCAGCAGCTAACTCCAAACAGCATTACATGTCCAGCCTATCTGATTTTCAGTGCCTTGGCAAACGAGATAGCGTCCCTGATTCTGGAATAGCAACGGAGCTCAGAACTCCGGATTCCTTCTCTCACTTGAGTGAGGCGTGATATTCAAAGCATAGCTCTTTCGATTCCTCTCTGGGAGACCCGAATAGCATTCTCATCCCTGCTTTCTTAGGGCCCAGGTCTCTGAGGCGTATGTTAATGCAGGGAGAATAGTGGAGTCGAAGAGATGTGCCCGGAGCCGGAGATTCTTTTGTTCTTTTAGCTATTTCTTTTGATAACTTTGAAGGCATTCCATGCCTCTCTCTTCCCTCCTGCGCAGCTCAGGTTTTAGGTCGTTCATCATGTTGACTTCTCGACCTAGGTACACATAACTGCTTCATTCAGGAATGTTTGTTCCATTGAGAGTGAATGGGGCCTCAAGAACTATTTCCTTTTCCATGAACATAGTTTTCTTCAGATTCAGCTGTAGACCTATCTTTCCACATTCTCGGTCGAAGTCAGCCAGCATTTGTGCCGCTTGGCTGATGTTTGGTGTTATTAGAACGATGTCATCAGCGAAGCGGAGGTGGTGTAGTTGCCGACCATCTTTCTTCACTCCCATTCCTTCCTATTCCTAATTGTCGCATGATGTTCTCGAGGGTGGTGCTGAAGAGTTTTGGTGAAATGGTATCACCCTGTCGAACCCCTCTTTTGACATCAATGATCACTTCTTTGTAGAATGGTGAGATCCTAGTGGTGAATCCGTAATACAGCTCAGGAAGGATCCTGATGTATTGGTTTTGAACACTCTATTTGGCTAGGGCTTCGATGACTGCTTCAGTCTCCACAGAATCAAAGTCTTTCTGTAAATCAATGAACGTGACTCCCAGAGTTGGCTAAAGCTTTCCATTTGTTCTGATTTTCTTTGTTTGTTTGTTTGTTTCTTTGTGGGCTACACCTAGAAATACTCAGGGCTTACTCCTTGATCTGTGTTTCTTATAACACCCTCCTGGGTGCTAAGGGTGTTATAAGGGGTGCTGGGGATCAAACCCAGGTCAGCTGTGTGCAAGGCAAAGCCCCTAACTGCTGTACCGTGCATCCATTTTGCTCCTGTTTCTAAGCGTTATTATTGTTTCATTATCTTGTACCTGTTAAAGCATTTTCTTAACCCTACTATTTCCTGAGAGCCTGCAGAGGATCATGGGTGAATAAAGCCAACACAAAGGCCCTTATTAAATCCTGGCTGCTTTCCTCCTTTCTCCTTTCTCCCTCAGTTTCTCCTTTCCCCCCCCACCCCCATATTTACCAGAGAGGGTAAATATATGCTGATCTAAGCATTTTGTTTTTCTCACATTCTACGTGTCAGCTGCCTTGACTTGGATCGTTTGAATGCAACTCTGAAACTTCAGTTGGTGGCACAATTCCTTCAGTCAAAATCAAGAACCCTCCAGCTGGAAAATTCCTCATGGACTGTGACCACCTCTTCTTTGGTGTCCATCTCCTCCTTCGACTCCTATGCCCCAGTTCTGCGTAGGTGGACGTTGGGGGTTTTTCCCAGTGAGTTTCACTCATTGCTCTGCAGTCTCCATTCTGGCTGGCTGGGGCTGGCTTCCCCCCCAAGGCCCCTGTTCCTTCTGTCCCCACGCATGAGCACAGAGCCCCGGGAGCCTCCTGAATGCAAGGGAAAGATCCATGTCCAGCCACACAGAACTGGGGCTTCATAGGCCAAGGAGATGGACCCCAAAGTAAAGGAAGTCATATTCCTCTGGAAAAGTTGTATAGCTTTTTTGGGTTCTTGGGTTTGAGCGAAAGCAATTGTCCCACCCACTGAAGTTGAAAGTCAGTTTCCATTTCTCTAGGTCAGAGAGAGAGTCAAGATGTGGAAAGGGAGAAGGAAAATACTTTGGATTCATCATTCATTGACCCTCTCTGAAGAATTCTTGGGTGGGGAGGAGATTTGGGGATGTGGGAGAAAGGAGAAAAACTGCCACAATTCTCAAGGGCCTTTGTGTTTGCTTTTTTAACCCTGCCACTAAGGCAGAGATAAGAAAAGGCATTAATAGTTACCACATAATGAAACAATAAGAAGACTAAAAACGGCACCAATACTGTAGAGATAGTGCAGTAGGGAGGGCATTTTCCTTGAATGCCTGCGTTTGATCCCTGGCATTCCCACTTCCCTGAGCTCCATCAGGAGTAATTTCTCATGAAAAGCCAGAAGTTATTCTGATTATAGCAGACTGTGGCCCAAAAAATAAAAATATAAGTAATTAAATTATTTTTAAATTAATTATTTTTGAATAAATAAAATTATTTTCATTAAAGTAATTAAAAATTAAAACGGGACAAAGTGATCAACCTAAGCAGTGTCTGGAGTCACTAGAACCTTCCACTTGCACCGTGCAGGCGACTGTGGCACCCCTCGGCTGACTCACTGCCAGAAGCATGTGGAGGGCTTCTGTCCCATAGGGCCTGATGGTGGCAGGGCAGAGCTGCCGTGTCTCCACTCCCAGGGAGACATCTAAAGAGGGCTCCAAAGGCAGCAAAGTGCAGGGACACTCTGTTAAACCCAAAATCAAATAACACTTTATTTGTTCGTCTCAATGAACCCACCCCATTGACCTGTAAAGGAAAAATCTATTGACCTGATGAACAAAATCAGATTTCATTAGTCTGCCGATATTATTTCTCTTTGCTAAAAAATGGCAACTGGGGGACGGGGTGATAGCACAGCAGGTAGGGCGTTTGCCTTGCAAGTGGCCTACCCAGGTTTAATCCCGGCATCCCATTTGGTCCCCTGAGCACTGCCAGGAGTAATTCCTGAGTGCAGAGCCAGGAGTAACTCCTGAGCATTGCCAGGTGTGACCCCCAATAAAAACAAAATAATAAATAAATAAAGAAATAAAGAAATAATGGCAACTGGAACCCCAAACCATTTGTCCTGATTCCCTGATTCCCTAATTCCATGTGTTTGGGTGACTCTGTGTACTGGTTATTGGTAGAGAGTGGTGTTATAGGCCATTATTGTATCAGTCAAGTCTATTTCTCCCTTTTGTATGATTTGCTTCTTCTTCATTTGCACATTTTGGGGTGGCAGTTATTCCTCTCTCTTCCTCTCTCTTCCTCTTTCTATCTCTTCTCTTCCTCCGCCTCTTCCTTCTTCCTCCTCCTCCTCTTCTACTTCACCACTATGCCAGTGCTTAGAGGTTACTCCTAACACTCAGGAATTACTCCTAGCGGTGCTCAGAATATCATATGGGATTCCAGGGATCAAACCCAAATGGGCAAAAGCCCTCCCTGGCCTGACAAAGGCCACTTCTAACTTCCTCTTTTTGTTGAGCAGACAATGGTTCACTTTCAAGCTATCTTTTGCCTTAGGAGATTTTAGAGAGAAGGCAGAGAGGTTTCACTGACTATTCTAAATGAGAACAATGTCTTCAAATAAAAAAAAAATACTAGTTTGAGTGCAACTCACTTTTTTTGTTGTTTTTGTTTTCTGTTCTCCAGGAAGAGTCACTGTCTGCATAATCCTGGGAGAACTAGATTTGGAGACATGCAAATACCTACAAGGAAGTATTAGTTGGGGAGAGGGAAGTTCCCCTTTCGCTCTGGATTCTACTGGCTGCTCTAATAATCACTTTAGGAGACTGACAGGAAGAGTGGAGTTCACTTGAGTCTGACAAACACATGAACAGGAGAGTATGAGAATGAGAAAAAAACAAAGTAGTTTTGCATTTTTTCTTGTTAGGAAAAGAAGTTTGAGAGAAATGGAAAGTTTTCAGACTCACGAAGAAGTCGCCGAGGTGGTAGCAAGTACCTTTAGACCCTAAGGTTTCAGTTTAGGAAAGACATGTCTGCGTGTGTCCTGTGTGAAGGTGGGAAGTTCTTTATCACTCAGGAATTTTTTCTGCTCAGAAGACGAAGAGTGCCACAGAGAGCTTCTAAGACATTCTCTTCAGCTGCTACTTAAATAACTTGGCTTCAAAAGAATCAGAATACCAAGGTGGTACAATTGGGGAATCCTACTCTGAATGCACTATAGTGGTTATTCAAAAGTTTTATATGGGCGAGAGAGATAGGACCAGCAGCTGATGTGCCTTGCAGAGTGGCTGAACCAGGTTCAGTCCCCATCATTCCATATGGTCAAACTGAACCAAACCATGTGCGATTATTGAGTACAGAGTCAGGAGTAACCCTCGAGCAATGGCCAAAATGAAAGTGTAAGAAGCATGTGTGAAGCGAAAAGGAAAATGTGGGTAAAAATTATTTACCCAGTTGCTTAATCAAGACTAACTCACAGAGCGAGTGAGTAAAGAGCCCTGAGTAACTCCTTACTATTGGCGCAGTGTGTGCCTACCGCCCTCCCATCCCTCTAACATTGATACACATGGTTCTCTCTGATTCCACAGACACAACATCCTCTCCTTGCTTTGGAATTACCTGAGGTATCAGCCCCCACATAGCATAGAATGCAGGCCAGGTCTCCATTGCCTGCCCACTGACCCGTCCAGCCCCAGAGCGTACTGCACTGACAAGCCAACACACACAGGCAACTCCTGCTCTTCTCAGAGATAATGGAGCTAAAGGTGTGTTCTTCCAAGTCTGACAGGAGGGTCCCTCACATGGAATCCAAACACCAACATTCCACAGCCCACAGTCCTAGATGTGTCCAAGAAACCCCACAGTCCCACGCCAGGGAGGCTTGGCCGAAGAGAGATTCAGGGTTGGCCCAGGGAAGCAGGTGACCTTTAGCACCAGGTTCCTTCCACACACCCCAAAGGATTCCTCGCCCCCAGGAATGCAGACAGAGAAGAGGACGAGAGTCATGCAGCCGTCAGAGACGCCACAGAGCTGGTACACAGCACTTTACTTCTCCATGGAGTTTCCAAGTCATTCAACTTTGACTCTATGAGCGGGATGTCTCCGTATGAGGAGCAGGTGAGACCTGGACACCCTGCATGCAAGCCTGAGCCAGGAGGATCAACATCTTCTCAGGCCCGGGGAAGTGTTGGGGACTCTCTGCAGGTGAGAGAAGAGACAGAGGTGCAGGAGAGGGAGCCCCAATGAAGGAGTCCTGGGCCAGCTCCCAGACCCTCGGACACAGGCAGCTGCTGCTCTTCTCAGAGATAGAGGAGCTAAAGGTGTGTTCTTCCAAGTCTGACAGGGAGGCCCCTCACACGGGATCCAAACATCAACATTCCACAGCCCACGGCCTTAGATGTGACCGAGAATCCAATAATCACACAACAGGGAGGCTTGGCCGTAGAGAGATGCAGAGTTGGCCCAGGAAAGCAGGTGACCTTTAGAACCAAGGTCTATTCCACACACCCCAAAGGATCCTCTCGCCCCCAGGAATGCAGACAGAAAGGAGGGCGAGAAACACACAGCCATCATTGATGCCAAAGTGTTTTGTACAGAGCACTTTACTGCATCATAAAGTTTGAGTCATTCGCCTTTGTCTCTATAACGGGATGTCCTGCAAGAGGAGCAGGTGAGACCCGGAGACCCAGCACGCACTGGGCAGGCTCAGCATGCTCACTTTAGATTGGAGGAAAGTTTCCAAAGGCTCGGGTAAGAACTCAAGACTCACTGCAGGAGGAGAGAAGAGACAGTGCGGCAGGTGAGGGAGCACCCAAAGCAGGAGCCATGGGCAGCTGCCACCCGAAGTGATCCCTCACTGAGATCATGAGACAATCGTCAAGGAATCAAAACGGCAGGATTGTGAATTTTCGGCCAACTAGCCTAAAGATTTAAAATCACAAAATCCTTTGTCTGACAGTGTAACAATGAAAAAGAAATCATTCATTCTGCTAAGAAATTAAGAAGCAATCATATATGAACATAAGCATTTATTAGTGTTTGAAGGACTAGAGCTAATCTTGCCACCTCAAGGAAGGGCTCCCCATGTCCCAGAGTGGATGTGGATGTTGCAGGCAAGGGCGGTGTGGCCAGGCTGTGGGTCTCTCTGTAGGGGACTCAGGCACTTTCAGGGCCTGAACGCAATGCAAAGCTCGGGTCTTTGGGTGTCTGGTGGGAACTGGCAGTATTTATGCCGCTCTTGGGGCACAGTTGGAGGCAGAATAGCGGGGCAGCCCCAATCATTACTTATAATCAGAGGGATTCTTGCACTGATGCGCGCAGTTATAAAAACAGCACTTCTTGGTCCCAGGGCATTCGGAGTCCCTCTTGCATAATGAGGTTGAGTATGCGCACGTCGTCGAAGAATTTGGGCAAAGTCCAGGTTTATCGAAGCCTGAGAGAAAAGACTGGGTTGAGGGAACATGGGAATCCCAGAGTATGGTTACCCCAGATCCCCTCCCGTGGCATCAAAGCTTATGGATCCCACAGACTGCTTGAAGAAAAAGTGCTCCTCTGCCCTCAGCCAACTACATGGGACCCCTCTAACCCCATCTGACACTCACCTGGGTTATCACGGACTCCAGGCTGTGCCTCATGGAGGCAGATGACCAGGAAAGTGAGGGCCAGCAGCGAGAGGCTGTTCTGCTTCATGACGCTGCTCCTGTGTCTGTGATGGTGCAGCCCAGACCCACTTATATCGGATCTGCCCACGACCGCCTCACCAAGAGCTCTGCTGGCCAGGGACCAGGTCAGAAACTCGAAATCAGATCAGAGCTTTGAGCCAGATCAACTTTCTTGCTTCCAGCAGTCACAGGCCACTAAACCCAGTGTCTAGTCATGTGTGCCAAAGATACAGATAACTCTTTGGAGATAAATATTTTCAAACAAATAATAATATTCAACATTTTAGGCATGAGAGACACACCAGGAGTATAGCTCTAGACTTGCTCACAGAAGAGCCTGTTCGATTTCCATCCCTTTATGTGCTCTTCTGAACACCATCAGACGTGATTCCTGAGCACAGAGCTAGGAGCAAGGGGTAAAAAAGGGGTGTCACCCAATGAAGCAATCAAAAAGGAAAAATAGAAAGAAAAAGAAAAACAGTAGAGAGATACACAGGGAGAGATAAGGAAGGAAGGAAGGAATGAACGAACAAATGAATGAAGGAAGGAATGAAGGAACAAAGGAATGAAGGAACGAAGGAACGAAGAAAGGAATGAAGGAACCAAGGAGGGAAGGAGGGAAGGAAGGAAGGAAGGAAGGAAGGAAGGAAGGAATGAAGGAAAGAAGGAATGAACGAAGGAGCGAAGAAAGGAAGGAAGGAGGGAAGGGAAGGAACGAACGAACGAACGAACAAACGAAGGCAGGCAGGCAGGCATGCAGGCAGGGAGGGAGGATGAAAAGAAAAAGGAATGACTTCCAGATCTGAGGTTACCTTCGGTGTTTTCTATGGGAGCCTGAGTTCTACCCTTGGCTCACAAGTTCTCTTGGGCCAGGGGTGGCCCTGGTGACCCCAGCCCACATTACATAAACTAATTGCATGGTTGGACCTGACGTGGCCCCTTAAGCCCACATAGATGAACCAAGAACTGCCGGGAGTGTCTCCTTTTGTCACTACTTGGAAGTGCCCAACTCCCAAAATCTAATCGTCGGGACTCAGAAAGCTTCCAGAGAGTGGGACCAAGAAGATTTGCGGGTGCCATGGTTTCAGGAGTGCAGGAGCTGATCTTTCTTTCCCCAGGTTTCTTCCTATGCTTCTCTTCCGGCTCACTCTGAGAGAAAAATTAAATGAGAAAACAGTCATCGAGTAAGGGAGGGTTTTCCTGTTCATCCGTTCATATAAAGGATACAATAAATCCTTCCGGTCAGCAGGACAGAAATGAATCATGGTGTGAGTTTGTCCTCGTTATGACTTGGACAGGATTTGCTAACAAGGGTATCATTTTGGTGTGGCCTTAGCAATCACTGGGAGACCATTATGGTGGCACTCGGGACATTTTCTATTACTGTTGCAGAGGGCTGTGAACCTGCGGTTGCCAGAGAGAACCTGGTCTCAGTCTGTCCTGGTGTTTTTAGTTTGTCCAGACAAATACCGTGTGCATCGAGGGAAGTAACTTTGAGATGATTTCAACTATAAACTGATCCTCTACAAACAGGAAGGCAGCCCCCTGGCTCTGTGTGGGACTTGGTTTCCGGGTCCTGGCAGCCATCTTTTCACTCCACTCTCACCAATATCCTCCCAGACAGCGGGACTTCTCTTGTGGCCTGTGAGTGGAGAAGGCAGTGAACAAGCCCATTTGCAGGCACAGTGCAACAGGACCCATGCCAGAGACTCGGAGCTCTGCCACACTCATGAGCTGCCTGAGGCGGGAACCCAGATGGCATCGGCCAGGCTCCGTGTGCAGCAGGGCTGAGCACCCAGTGTTCTGGCTGATCTCTGTTCCGTGGGGCACTTTCCGGGATCTTGCCGCCTCCGTGCTGACCATGCATGTGTGTCTGTCTCCAGATGTCCACAGGGCCAAGGTTCAGGTATTGCCACCAGGTTCTCAGCTGCTTGTAACAGATACGATCAACTTACAATGAATTTGGCACTGAAATTCCTCCTATCCTCCAGCAGAAAACTTCTTCAGCATTCTCCGGGAAGACAGTTTGTGAGTGAGTAGTCGATAGATAGTGTCTTGCTTTTAGATCATTTTGGGAGTAGAAATCAAGTCAGGGGATTCAATGCCTTTTCCAAAGACCCTGAAAGATAGGCTTGACCCAACCTTCAACAAATGTGCAAGGTTCGAGGCCAACACAGTCACCCAACCTATCTTATTTCTCTTTCTCTTTTATCCTAGTATTTTGTCTATGTATTAGTTATCATATCATGCTTTTTAATTTATTATAACACTGTGAAATAGACCATTACAAAGCTCTTCATGACTGGGTTTAGGTCCTACAGAGTTCCAGCACCCATCTCTCCACCAGAGCACATTTTCCACACCACTGTCCCTAGTACCCTCCTACCCCCCAGCCTGCCTCTACAGCAGGCAATTTTCTTCTGTCTCTCTCTTTCTGTTTTATTTGTGCGCTGTGGTTCACAGCACATACACTGAGCAATTACCCTGTTTACACCTTTACCTACTTCCAATAGGTTGGTATTGAAAGTTCAGTTGGAAATGGAGATGCTCGACCCATCATTTCTTGGGTTCTTTAACGGACACAGGTGCTGTCCCTAACCTTTTCTTCCTCCACCTTAAAACTTTCTGCACGAGTTGTCTACTATTGCTCTTCTGTCACTGATCGACGTGAATTCATAGGCACTTTGCACTTGGCAGACTTGGGAAGGAGATGTTTTGGGCAACTTCCTGTACTTTTCTTCATCTTTGCATAGCTTAGGTTTTCAATTCATCTTTAAAGCAAATAAGGTGAGTTCTTTTATTACCTTTTCTACTTTCAAATACTGCATAGTGATAATAATAAATATTAGATATTTTTGTTTTCTTTGGAACATATTGGAATATATTTGTGTTCTTTTGAACATATTGGAACACATTTTCCAATTTTATATTAGATTGTTCTATCTTTTTGCTACTTCTTGATATTTTTCAGAGAGAATTTTCCCTTCCCCAACAGAGTATAACAGATCCTAAGATTTATTCATTCCTTGTTTCCTACATCATTGGTTTCTGTTTCTCACTTTATCACTACATTTCTTTTCACTTCTGAAAAGTATTTTTCTTGAAATATCACCAAAGCCTACTCCAATGAGTTTCTTAATGAAATGCTACTTTTCTTCTTTTCTTTTCCTTTATTGTTTTCTGTTCACTTAGTTGGCACACCCATATACGCTCAGGTTTCCTCCTGGCTCTTTGCCCAGGAATCATTCCTGATGGTGTTCAGGTCACTCTATAGTCTGGAAGTCCCAGGGCATTGGCTGTGAGCAAGGCAAGTGCTTTACCCCCAAACTATCTCTCCAGTCCAACGCTGATATTTTGCTATATTTTTAAAAATTATTTATCTCTAAGATATATACGTATCTTTTGGCCCACATGACTAGACACAGTTTATATTGCCTCTAACTGTGAATATGGGATGCAGGAAAGATGGATCTGACCAACAGGGTGTGATTAAAATGAGTCTGACTTTGGGCTCAGGGACCTGAACTTGCCCTGTCAGCGGGCTGCAGGATGACACCAGAGAAGTGGGTCTGGGCTGCCCATCACAGAGGCAGGAGCTGCATTATGAAGCCAAGCAGCCTCTTGCAGCTAGCCGTGATCTTCCTGATCCTCTGCCTCCATGTGGCGCGCCTGGATTCCGTGGAGAGTGAGTGACGCACTCTGGGAGGTCCCATGTGTGGCGGCTGGGGCGGAGGAGCAAACAAGGATTGTGTGAGATGAGCTGACTGATCCCACAGGTCTGGGACACGGGAAGGGAATCGGGGTGACTGTGCTCTGGTTCCCCTCTCCCTCTCCTTGGGGCCTTTTCCTTCAGTCCCTCAGAAACCTGGATACTGCCCGATGTCCTGGATGATGTGCGCGTCCTATCTGCTGGCTGAGTGCTGGATCGATTCCAATTGCGAGGGGACCAGAAGTGTTGTTTTCACTACTGCGAGCAGCGCTGTATGGACCCTGTGCGGGAGTAAAAGGTGGACTGTGCCCCCTGCTCTGGGCCCGTACCTTGGCCCCAAAGTCCCGAGGGGCTCACAGAGTTGTTTAAACATTGCCAGTGCCCTGCAGAAATCCCTGCTCTCTGTCATTGCAGTTCACCATGCCTTGCTTTGGCCTGAGGCTCCTTCAGAGAGACCCACAGCCCCGACGCACTGCCCTTGCCTACAAAACACACAGATGGCTCCGGGACATGAGGGATTCAGTGGACAAGATTATCTTGGTCTCAGAAAGTTTCTGGAAAGTGACCCACTAAGAGAGATTAGCCAGAACACTGGGTGCTCAGCCCTGTGTACTTACAGAGCCGGGCCGATGCCATCTGGGTTCGTACCTCAGGAAGCCCATGATGCGGCAGAGCTCTGAGTCTCTGGCAGAGGGTCCAGTTGCACTGTGCCTGCAAAGGGACTTGTTCTCTGGCTTCTCCACTCACAGGCCACACAGAACAGACCAGCTACTGTGGAGGATATTGGTCAGAGCCGGGTGAAAATATGGCCCCTGTGACCCGGAAACCAAGTCCCACACAGAGCCAGGGGCTGACTTTCTGTTTGCAGAGTATCAGCTTAGAGTTGGGATCTTCTCAAAGTTACCTTCCTTAACGCCACCGTATTTGGTTGCATCACTTTAGCCCTTTGCAATTCCTTCTTTGTGCTTAATTTCTCTACAGGTGATAAACACAGTATCTGAAGCTTCAGTTCTCTGGCCTAACCAACATCCCATGAAAGGAAATCACATAATATCACACACGTGCTTCCCACCCAGCTCTCCCTCATTTCCTAATGTGAACTTTCTGACTTGATTTTGTTTTTTCACTTTTGTTTTTGAGGTTTGGGCTGTAGAATCAGAACCAGCAGTGCTTAGGGGCAATTCTTGACTGTGTTCATGGTCACTCTGGTGTGCTCTGGAAGCCATACACAAGGCTGGGAATGAAACCCAGTGAGTAGCATCAAGGCAAGTTCAATACTTGATTGCGCAGCTCTGTGGCTATAGCGAGTAAACTTTGCCTTCTTGCTCTAGACTCCATGTGAGGACAAGGATGATTGTCTGGACCAAGCCAGAGGGACTCCCAGCACTAGAGGCACTGGACACTTATAGTTTAGGGCAACTGTGTCAAGTAGAGAAGCAGCCGGTACTGACAAGTGTGCCTTATCACTCTGGTCTGCGAGGGCAAAAACACAACTCTGGCTAGTGTAGTCTCCTGCAAAGAGCTTAGAACAGAGACCCAGTCTCTTCTCGGCCAACAAGATTTCCCGAGCTGGAGAGTGAAGCCAAGCCCCAGTTGAAGTCAGCACCGGTGTTAGAGGTGGCTGGGACTCATGTATCACTGAGATGATGCAAGGGGCACAGGCAGGAGCAGGAGACACAACGTCTCAGGCAAAGCGACAAGGGGAACTCGCTGAGTTTTTGCTTTATTCATTTTCAGTTGTACACGTCCTGATGATTTTCAACCAAGTTTTCAGCACAACCTGGAGCTCTATTCACACAGACAGCAACAAGCACATCTAGAGGGAATCACTCAGGGGCGTGTCTGTTTTTTCACCTCGAAGTCTGCACTGGTTGATGCGCTGGTGTGTCTAAACACGCTGAAGAACACCAGGACCATGACGGAGGCCATCACCACTTCAGGCCACTACAGTGTCACAGCCCACTACAACAGTAATAAAACATGTCCCGTGTGCCCCAAAATCTCATCTCTCAGTGATCGATAAGGCCACACCCAAACTGCAACGCCCTCGCTATCAAATTCCGTCCAAGTCATAATGAGGACAACCTCACCCCTTGGTCCATCTGTGTCCTCCTGGCCCAACGAAGGGTTTATTGTGTCCTCCTACATGAAGGGATGAACAGAAAAACCCTTTACTTGCTCAATGACTATTTTATCATTTGATCTTTTTCTCAGAGTGAGCTGAAAGAGAAGCATATGAAGAAGTCTGGGAAAAGAAAGATCAGCGCCTGCACTCCTGAAACCATGGCACCCTCAAATCCTCTTGCTTTGACCCTCAAATCTGTCCTAGTCCCGACTCTCAGATTTTTGGGAGGGTTTGGTAGTGACAAGGGGACCCACTCCCTGCAAGACTTGGCTCAGCTGTGTGGGTCTTAGGGACCATGTTCCTGTCCAACCATGCAGTTGGCTTTGGTCATGTGTTCTGGCGTCAACAAGGCCACCCCAGTGTCCAAGAGAACCTGTGGGTAAGGATAGTCTCACACTCCCAAGTGATAAAATTGAAGGTAACCTGTGACCTGCAACTTGTTTCTGTATTTCATTCCTTCCTTCCTCCCTTCTTCTTTCTCGCTCTCTTTCCCTCTCTCTCTCTCTCTTAATCCCTCTCTGTATATATGTATTTTTATATAATACATACACACACACACACACATATATATATATATATATATATATATATATATTCTTCTCCATCTTTTTTCTTTCTTTTCTTTTTATCTTCTTGCTTTCGTGCGGCGACACTCCTTAGACGAAAGTTTGCTCCACCTCTGTGTTCGGAATCACTTCTGATGGTTCTCAGAAGAGCACATGGAGGGATGGAAATCAAACAGGTTCTGGCTGTGAGCAAACCAAGAGATTTACCCTGGTACTGTCTCTTATGCCTAAATACTAAATTTTATTATTTGGTCGAAATCTCCAAAGCCTTATCTGTATCTTTTTCACATATGACTAGACACGGGTTTACTGGCTTATGAGTACAGGAAGCAAGAAAGGTTGATCTGTCCTGGGGCTCTGATCTGATTAAGTGTTTCAACCTGGTCCCTGGCCAGCAGAGCTCCCGGTGTAATGGGCTGAGGGCAGATCAGATATAAGCGAGCCTGGGCAGCAGCATCTCAGGTGCAGGAGAGAGCGCATCATGAAGCAGAACAGCCTCCTGCTCTCCCTCACCTTCCTGGTCCTCTGCCTCCCACGTAGTGCAGCCTGGATTTCAAGAAGAAATGTGTGAGTATGGGCCAGGGGATGGGTCCCATAGGTTGGCTGGGGGTAGCGGAGCAATTATTTTCAAGGACTGTGGGTTCCCTATGCTCTGATGCCATGGTGTGGGTGGGGAAGCCATGCTCAGGATTCCCTTCTTACCTCACCCCGTCTTTTCTTTCAGCCTCTAAAAAGCCTGGATTGTGCCCAGATCGCGAGTGGGGGTGCAAGTACCCACAGAACTCAAGGTGTAAGGCCAGTTCCAATTGTTACGGGCCCATGAAATGCTGTTTTCACGATTGTGTAACACAGTGTATGTATCCCGTTCACTAAGGTAATGATTTGGGTCTGTCCACGCCTCTGCCTTCACCTGGGCCCCCAAAGTACCTTCAACCCCCAAGAGCTGGATTAATACTGCCAGATCCCTCTAGATATCCCCAAGACCAGAGCTGGGCATTGAGTTCAGGCCCTGAAATTACCTGAGGCTCCTACAGAGAGACCCACAGCCTGGCCACATGCCCTCGCCTGCAACATGCACATTCCTTCCGGGACATGGGGAGCCCTTCCTTGAGGTGGAGTTGGGCAAGATTGGCTCTAGCCCTTTCAGCATTAGTAAATGTTTATGATCATTGATGATTGCTTCTTATTCCCTTTGCAGAATAAATGATTTATTTTTCATTGTTCTACTTTTGGGCAAAGGATTTTGTGATTTTAAATCTTAGACTGCTTGCCTAAAATTCAAATGCTCGGAATTCTGATTCCTAGGCAGATTGTCTCAGTGCTCTCAGGAGGGGAGCACTTGACTGGGGGTCTGGGAGCTGGCCGGGACTCCTGCATTGGTGCTCCCTCGCCTGCCCCTCTGTCTCTACTCTCCCCTGCAGAGAGTGGCCAACTCTTCCCCCAGCCTGAGAAGATGTTGATCCTCCGAGCTCAGGCGTGCGTGCTTGTCTTCGGGTCTCACCTGCTCCTCATGCAGAGACATCCCACTAATAAAGTCAAAGACAAATGACGCGGAAACTCCATGAGGAAGTAAAGTGCTCTGTACCCAACACTGTGGCGTCAGTGATGGCTGCACGACTCTCGCCCTCCTCTCTGCGTTTCTGAGTGTGAGGGGATCCTTTGGGGTATGTGGAAGGAACCTGGTGCTAAAGGTCATTGGCTTCCCTGGGCCAACCCTGAATATCTCTTTGACCAAACCTGCCTGTGATGGGACTGTGGGATTCTCGGTCACATACATCTAGGGCATGTGCTGTGGTATGTAGGTGTTTGGATCCTGTGTGAGGGGCCTCCCAGTCAGGCTTGGAAGAACACACCTGTAGCTCCATTATCTCTGAGAAGGGCAGGAGCTGCCTGTATCCGGTTGGCTTGTCAGTGCATTACGCCTCTGGGGCTAGACAGGTCACTGGGCAGGAAATGGAGGCCTGGCCTTCATTCTAGGCTATATGAGGGCTGAAACTTCAGGCTATTCCAAAGCAGGCAGACACCACTGTGTTTGTGGAGCCATGGAGCCCCTTGGTGTGTAGTTGTAGGCACCATTGGCAGGTGAGAGCCACAAATCAAGCAGCAATAAAGTGTTATCAGGGCTGTTTTTTTTTTCTCTTCTCTGTGATTTAGTCTTTACAAAGGAGTTTGGTAAATAACCCTCAACTTGCATTTTCCCTTTACACATATATCTTAAACTTTTGTTTAGGGACCATATCCAGAGGTGCTCAGGGCTTTTCCTGGCTTAAAAATCACACCCGTGGGCCAGAGTGATAGTCCAGCAGGTAGGGCATTTGCCTGGTATGTGGCCAACCAAGGTTCGATCCCGACATCCCATATGGCTCCCCGAGCACTGCCAGGAGTAATTCCTGAGCGTAGGAGCCAGTAGTAACCCCTGAGCATTGCAGGGTGTGACCCTAAAAAGAAAAAAAAATCACACCTGAGGGACACCAAAAAAAAATTACAGGTCCATATCCTTGATGAACATAGATGCATAGACCCTCATGAAAATATTAACAAATGGAATCTAATGAGTCATCAGAAAGAGCATACACCTGTGTTAGGGGCCTCCAGTCAGACTTGGAAGAACACACCTGTAATTCCAGTATGACCAAGCCATCCCTGGCATGTGAGGATGGTTTAACACTTGAAGTCATTCAACCTAATATATCACATCAATAAAAGAAAAAACATATGATCACAACAATAGATACATAAAAAGGATTTGACAAGATTCAGCAATTGCTCATGATAAAAACTTAACTAAAAGGTAGTTGAAGGAACTTTCCTCAATATGGTCAAAGCCATCTAGCACAAGATGGTCAAAGCCATCTACCACAGCAAGCATTATTCCCAATGTGGAAATAAAGTAGGAATGGAATATTCCTCACTACTCTACAATACTGATTGACGTGGTGGTGGTGCGCTCTCCTGGGCTGGGCCTAAGCCACACCAGACAATGACGACATTGATTTTTTTTACAGGGAGTAAGAATTATGAACTGGAGCAAGGAGAGTCCCTTTAACAAGTGGTGCTGGGAAAAGGGACAGCTCCATGTGAAACACAAAATGGACTCAGACCTCTATCAAACACCATGCGCAAAAGTCATCTGCAAAGCCAATGCCCTACCTGCTTTTCCATCTCTCCAGATTTGCTCAGGTTTTTGTGCTATTGTTTCCCTTATCTCTAACTATTAACACATTTTCTTATCCCTGCTATTTCCTAAGCACCTGCCACTGGCAAGTGAATAAAGCCAACACAAATGCTCTTTCATATTCTGGATGCTTTTCTCATTTCACACCCAATCACAAATCTACCAGAGAGGGTGAATGAGCGATGAATGTTTCTTTTTTTCATTTTCTGTTCTCACATTCTGTCCGTTGGCTCCTGTTTGTGTTGATCAGGGTCCCCAGAGATATTGGGGTCTGGCAGGTTCCCAGACCTTGTTTGGGGTTGATGACCATTCCCGGGCCTATGGACAAAGGAGTAAGTCCACCAAGTCTGGAAAATCTAAGGCCTTCATTTTTCTCCTCCAACTCCTGTCTCCAACTAACTACACACAAACACACACACACACAGACACAGACACACACACACAGACACACACACACACACACCACCACCACCACCACCACCACCACCACCACCACCACCACCACCACCACCACCATCGCAGCCACACTACAATCAAATATGCCAGAAATAGTTTACAAATGCTAGGGTAACAGTTTACAAAGGTAAACAGTTCTGTTGGGGAGCCGCTGAGGTTCCAAACAATATCAGGACAGAAGTTCTCTTCTACCTACAAGGCCGCCGGGAGCGAATGAAAACTCAAGAGTCCGGCGTATTCCCAAAAAGGCTTTTAATAGTACAAAAGCTCTAACTCCTCAATCCAATATAATGAAAGAGCTCTAGCTCTGGTCAGAACTTAGACCATACAAGAGAGCCCAAGTCTCCCACCAAGAGAGAGGATCTCACCTGAGAGGAGTCCTACCCAGCAGAAGGAGCAGGAAAAATGGGGAAGGGTCCTCAAGTCAGTCCCCTTATATACACCAAAGTAATCCTATCTGTGGGCAGGGAGGGTCCTGTCAACAAAGAACCCTAAACAGAGTGTAGAAGTGTGATATCACACCCTATTATAGGCTTAAACAAAGGATTACATCAAGGACTAATCCCTTCTTCTGAGATTATCTTTTATGTAAAACACTAGAGAGAGAGGGGGCTGATATAAAGTAATACATCTTAATTTCATGGGCTTCATGTAATCTAGGTGGTACCCACAAGGTCCTTCTTACATATTATCTGCATCAGGGTGATTCTGAGTATCTTGCTCTATAGACTGAAAGGGTCATACTCGCCTGTGTGAGGGCAAACTAGTATGATCCTTCCTATAATCTTAAGGATAGTCTCAACGTAGCCATAGTGGCAGTCTCCTGTCCCACGCTGGGTGAAGTGGGTGTAAAGAGGAGCTGTGCCCAATCTAGATAACATAGAAGTCTTAGTAGATGTATAATACGTCAGAAGTTATTCAGAATCAAGGTGACTTCTGTAACTGCCACATCCTCTATCAGTGTTTACATAGAAGACAGATCTCATTAGAATGAACCTTGATTAAGAATATGTGAGTAGATTAAGCTGCGAGTGGGTAAAAGGACAAAGCTCCCAAACTAGCTAAGCCTGTCATACAACACAGTTATTTATCATAAAAAAATGAGTAGAAAAGGGTTCCTCTTACTGAGACAAAAACACATGGGGCCCACATCCCTGCTCCTGGGGCTATCGACAAGCCACAGAAGCATTACTTTCTTTCATTCTTGGCAGGTAAGGAAAAAAACTTCACTTGTATCTCTTGTCCGCCTGTTGATCATCGATTTGCTCGAGTGGGCACCAGTAACATCTCCATACATCCTGTCACATGCTAGTAGAGTAAAGGGCATCTGCTTGCTCCAGGAACATGAAGAGCCTCAAATCATTCCATCAGGTCATGGGAATGAGGTCTATATCGTTACTGGTATTTGACATATCAAATACGACACAGGAGGCATGCCAGGCTCTGCCGTTTTATGTTCATAATTATAGTCGTTTATGAATAAACACAGGAAGAGAGACCCACATTCATCTACACCCAAGATTAACTCTGTAGGGTGACCTTTCCTGAGGAGATCACACCATATAGCTCAGACTACATTCCCCTCACAGATTGGCCATTCCAATCCCCTCAGGGTCCTAGCGATCCCCTGCTTATCTTTATTCAGAACAGAATTCGTTCTGTGACCTTGGTCTTGGGTCAGAACAGAGCTTGCTTCAAGACTTTGCTCTCATAACATTGTGCAGGACACATAGTTTTCCCAAATCAAGACCAGGGTGATCTCTCTCCCTGGTTCCTCCAGTTCCACTGTGGGACACTACTTTGGGGTGTGAGGAATTAGAGACAGTGTAAGGGCAACTGTGGCTTTTAGTTAAGAAATATGACGGATGCCCAGAAGTAAGAAATTCAGAGTTAATTAACTCATGAATAAACTGCCTTAACTGTGTTCCTGTTCCTGTACAGAAATCCTTCGTAGTAGCAGAAGAGTATGTAAAATGTTTACGGGAAACAGAGAAGCCACCTTTCATTAAAATAAACTCAGGGCTAGCAAGTAGGGCTGTAAAGCAAAACATTCCAACAGTTTCCCGGGAATCTGGGACAGGACAAGACAAGGGTCCGAGGGCTCTGGAGGCTCTCAGGCTGCAGCGGGGACTGTGAGCAGAGTCACCTCAGCCGCCATTTCTCTGTGTCTCCTTGGGATGATGGAGAGAATGGGAGGTGGGCGAGGAGGGGCAAGGGAGTGAGCGGCTGACCCATAAGGGGTGGGGTGTCCCCATGTCAGGGCTGACACCTCCAGCCAGGCCTGGGTTCCATGGGAGGAAGGAAACTGGCTGTTATTTCAGTGACATGCCTGCACCCTCCAGACCAGGCCCAGCCAACACTGGCTCTCCCTGTCCTGGTTAAAAGACTCTGTCACTCTGGGTTGATGCCTGGAGTCTCATATGAAGCCAAAGGCTTGGGACCCCGATCCTATCCTTGCTTTACTCAGGCACTCAGACACCTCCCAGGGCTCTTTTTCTCTCTTTATCCATCTTCCCCGCTCTCTCTTTCTCAGTGTCTCTCCTCTATGTATAGACTCAGTTCAGCCTTGGTACCCCAGGACCCAGAATCAGGATGCACAAAGCAAATGGAGGAGACGCCTGTCTTTATTGTGAGCTGTCAAGAGAGGCCGCCTAGATGCAGCGTCCGGAATCAGGCAGGAAGGCTGGTGCCCGGGGTGCAGGGATTGCAGCCGTGAGTCTGAAAGTGTGGCGAGGGCAGGTCTATCTGCAGGAATTCAGACAGCCAGGGACGGGAGGCGGCAGGTGAGAGCAGGGGAAGTGAGGTCAAGCCCCCATCAGTCCTCAGGACCCCCTGTCTGACCCTACCAACCCCCCATCTGCTGTCTCCTGGCACTCAGGGATCGTTGCCTGCGCAGCTTTTTCTGCACCCGCCGTCTCATCTCCCGCTTTCCAGAGTCTCCCCTCACCGTAGATCCATCCTGAATTCCCACAAGCTCCCTCACAGCATTTCCTGGCTCCCCAGCACTGAGAATCTTGCTCCCAGTGGCTGGGTGGGTTGAGCATGGTGACAGGGTCACAACTAGAGGGCAGGGCAGAAACCAGGGTTAGAGGAGAGAGATGGGTTCTGCCCTTTGACTGGAACTTGACCTTTGACTGAATCTTGTCCTGCAACTAAAATGGCCTCTCACTGGAAATCAACTTCTGACCATGATTTCAACTTTAAGAAACAAAACTCTTCATGGAAATCTTGCACCTCATTTAGCCCCACTTCCTTGCCTCATATCCTGTTCTTTCCTCTGGGATCTCGCCACTGCTCACTTTAGCAGCCCCTGATATTGGCTGGGGTGGGGTAGCGACATTAAGGACCAGCTGGTGTCTAGGGAGTTAGAAAGTTGTTCCCAGGGATTGGAATAAGAGGCTCCTCCGGTGGCCACCGACCCGGCATCAATCCCAAAGAGGGGCTCAGTAAGGAAGAGCAGGAGTGACCCCCAGAGGGGACAAGGACACGCTGTCATTTCAGGGCACGTGGTGGTGCAGAAAGGCCCCTGACGTTGGTGGAGACGGTTGATCCCTGCTCGCTCACAGGCTTCTGCTGACTCCCCGGGTCTCCGTCTCCCGGTCTCCTCCTCAGGCATCTTAACAACATCGTTTCAGACATGTGGGGCCTTTTGCTTCTCAACTTCCTAAGGACCCAACACTCAGGAACTTTGTAGGGGAATAGACAGGAAATGGTCACAACCAGGGCCCAGATACCTGGCACCCCTCACCTCAAACCAGGGGTTCAGGCTCCTCCCTTGGTTGTCCAATGCCCCGATTGCCTTGGATGCTGCTGACCTTGGTGTTACCACACACGTCACGTAGTCGCTGAGCACCCAGGATGATCCCCAGGCACAGAACCAGAATTTTCCCTGAGCATTGCAGGCTGTGATCAAACAAACAAACAAAAACCAAAACAAAATGCAGCAAAGTACAGATATTCCTGAAAAGTTTAAGCAAAGTCTCAGATCCTGCACCCAGGAGGCCCCTGGGGCTCTGTGCTCAGGCTTGGGGACAGAGGAACAAGGGCCCTTGTGTGGGAAGCCAGCCCCAACAACCAGGACAGATGCTGAAGAGCAATGACTGAAACTACTGGGAAACCCCCACGTCCATCTACCCAGAACTAGGGCATCAGAGGACAAAGAGGATACTGGTTCCCTCTGGAAAATGTCCCAGCTGGCAGGTCGATGCTGCCTTTTTGGACCTAAACTTCTTATCTCTGGCAGATAGGGCTGCCTGTGCCCTGGGTTAAGGGAGGAAGTCCTTTACGCCTGGGAACTCAGCTGCTCACAGACCAGGAGTGTCACGGAGAGCTGCTCACTGGTTTCTCTTACAGGCTTCAGTCATTTGACCTGACAATAGGAAAGTGCCTAGGAGGACTATTCGGGAGGTCTGCCCTGAACCCTATCATAGTAATTGCTCAGCATTAAGATGTGGGCCAGAAATAGTCAGCGGGTAATGTTTTGGCCGGTCATACGGTTGATCCAGTTTGGTCCCTGGCATCCCAGATGATCCCACTGAACACAGCCTGGAACCACTCTGAGTATAGAGCCCAGAGCAGCCCCTGAGCACTGCTGGTGTGCCCCAAACGAGAGAAATGATTGCGGTATTTGTATGAGAGAAATTACCAGCATTCCTAGTCAAGACGAAATCACAGAACACAGTGAGAATAGGCAGCACCGAATAACTTTATTACAGGCTGGATTTGTGCCTCCCACCTGCCAACCCCATCTCAAACTAACACACCGAGCGACTTAGTGAGTCCGCAGAAACAGCATCCTTTCTCGCTTTGGAATAGCCTAAGGTTCGGCCCTCTCATATCCTAGAATGAAGGCCAGGCCTCCATTGCCTGTCCAGTGACCTGTCCAGCCCCAGAGCGTACTGCACTGAGAAGCCAACCAGACACAGGCAGCTCCTGCTCTTCTCGGAGATAATGGAGCTAAAGTTGTGTTCTTTCAAGTCTGAAGGGGCGGCCCCTCACACGGGCTCCACACACCAACCTGCCACAGTCCTCGACCCGAGGTGTGATCGAGAATCCCACAGTCACGTGACAGGGAGGCTTGGCAATAGAGAGATCAGGGTTGGCTTGGGGAACCTGGTGAACTGCAGCACCAGATCCCTTTCACACACCCCACAGGACCCCTCCCTAAGAGTGCAACCAGAGAGGAGGGTGAGAGTCTGCTCTGCCCACCCAGGGACCTCAGATTCATCGTCTCCAGCCCCCTCAGCGTCCTGTCTCCAACAACAGCCATTCTTTGCTCCAAGTTATGCTTTAACAGCTCTGCTCCACTGCAGGGTGATGTGGGGTCATTTTCCCCAGTGACACTTGTTTGCTAAATTGAAGAACCGCTTTTAACTTACTACAGGGTCAGCTCACCAAGGACAAAGCGGTGCTCATGAACAGTCCTCATGGAGCCTACAATGAGCCGCCATGTTCCGGTCCAATCATGCAGTAGGCTTTGGTCTCCTGGGTTGGGGTTACCAGGGCCACCCCAGTGTCCAGGAAAATGTGGGACAAGGCGACAGAAGAATCTGTGGGACTCAGGCGCCTAACAAAACTGAAGGTAACCTATGACCTGGAGTCATTCTTCTTATGTGAAATTTGTGACTTTACTTCTTTTCTTCTCTCCTTCCTTGCGTTCATCCACTCTCTCCTTTGTCTGCTCTCTCTATATTGCTCTATCATTTTCTTCTTTCTTTTCTTATTTTTTTTCATTTGCTTCATTAGATGACCCTTTGTACACAGGTTTGTTCCTGACTCTGTGCTCGGGAATCTGTTGGTTGTCAGAAGAGCATTTTCAGGCTCTGGCTGTGAGCAAGTCAAGAGCTTTATTCCTGGTATGTCTCTCAAGCCTAATATATAAATTTTATCATTTGTTTGAAAAATATTCATCTCCAAAGTGTTATCTGTAATGTTTGCACACATGACTAGACACCAGGTATTCTAGTCTAGTCCTGGCTCCCTGTGGGTAGTAAACCTCTTTTGTGGAAGCAAGAAATATTGATTGGCCCAAGGTCTGATCTGATTTAGAGTTTCTGACCCTGTCCCTGGCTAGCAGAGCTCCTGGTGTGGCGAGCATGGGCAGATCCGATATAAGTGGGTCTGGGCCGCACCATCACAGACATAGGAGCATCGTCATGAAGCAGAACAGCCTCTCACTGCTCGCCCTCACTTACCTGGTCCTCTGCCTCCACGAGGTGCAGCCCAACTTATGTGAGAGTGACCAAGAGTGCAGGCCCGGTGGAGTGCTGGTGGGGAGGGCTGGGTACTGGGGGAGGGCCCCACAGAGCTGACTAAGAGCAAGGAGCATGTTCTCAAGGGTTCTGTGGACTGGGCTGGCTCTGATGCCTGGGGGTGGGTGTTGGGGTGACCATGCACTGGGATTCTCCGTCTTCCCTCATCCCAGTCTTTTCTTTCAGTTCCAGAGAAACCGGAGTCTGCGTGATGAACTTGGTCAAGTCGCGAAGAACAACTGAGCGAATTGTGTCTTAGGGACTCGCATTGTGAGGGGGACCAGAAGTGCTGTTTTTCCGACTGCAGATATCAGTGCATGAGTCCGCGTTGAACAGGTAGTAGCTTGGGCTGCCCCCCTCCTCCGTCCTCTCCTTGGCCCCAAAGACCCCTCAGACCCCAAGACCTGGCTAAGTACTGCCAATGTCTTCCTTCAATCCCCAAGCCCAGAACTTTGCTTTGAGGTCAGACCCTGAAAGTGCCTGAGGCTCCTACACAGCAACCCACAGCCTGGCCACACTGCCCTGGCCTGCAATACGCACATTCACTCTGGACATGGGAGCCCTTCCTTGAGGTGGAGAGTGGACAAGATCGGCTCTAGCCCTCCAAGCATGACCATGTGTATGATTATTTATGATTGCGTCTTATTCCCTTTTAGCAAAGAAAAATGAATGATTTCCTCTACATTGAAAAACTCAGGTAAAGAATTTTGTCATTTTTCATAAATAAATATATATACATATTATGATACCAATATCCAAGGTTAGGCGAAATGTGTATCAGGAGGTCTTGCCAAAGGTCGAAACTATCACACATGTGTGGGAGCAGAGGTTAGGTAAGACAGAGAAAGGAACAGTGGATCAATGATTGTAGAAAATCTATTACAATCCACAACATATAAGAGAGGGAAGAAAGAGAGAGAAAGAGAAAGAGAGAAAAGAGATGGAGAACCTGCCATGGAGGCAGGCTAAGGGAGGGAGGAGGGTATCGGGGACATTGGTGGTGGGAGGTGGGCACTAGTGGAGGGATGGGTGCTGGAACACTGTATGGCTTTTTAAACCCAAACATGAACATTTTTGTAATTGTCAAAAAGTAAATAAATAAATTTAAAATAAATAAATAAATAACTTATGGGGAAGAACAAAAAACAGAATTTTGTCATTTTAAACCTTTAGGCTGACTTGCCTAAAATTCAAAACCCTGGAATTCTGATTCCTTGGCAGTGTCTGAGTGCTCTCGGAGGGGAGACTTGGCTGGGGGTCTGGGAGCTGGCCCAGGACTCCTGCATTGGTGCTCCCTCTCCTGCCCCTCTGTCTCTTCTCTCCCCTGCAGAGAGTCGCCAACTCTTCCCGAGCCTTAGGAGATGCTGCTCCAAGCTCAGGAGTGTGCGTCTGAGCATGCCCTGTGCGTATTGGGTCTCTGAGTCCCACCTGCTCCTCATGCGGAGACATCCCCTCATAGAGTCAGAGGTGAATGACTTGGAAACTCCATGGGAAGTAAAGTGCTCTGTACCCAACACTGTGGCGTCTGTGATGGCTGTGCGCCTCTCGCTCTCTTCTCTGTCTGCATTCCTGGGGTCTAGGGGATCCTTTGGCGTATGTGGAATCAGCCTTGATGCTAAAGGCCACCTGCTTTTCTGGGCCAACCCTGAATCACTCTTCGGCCAAGCCTCCCTGGCATGGGACTGTGGGATTGTCGGTCACATCTAGGGCTATGGGCTGTGGTAGATTGGTGCTTGGATCCTGTGTGAGGGGATTTGGAGAGACTTTTCCTCTCCAACCAATATTTCAGTGTAGGTATTTTAGTGTTCCCAAATTATGTCTTCCCAGGATTCTCCAGATATGGACTCTTCCTAGAGAAGGGAAAACAAAATTGAGTCGCTAGCATAGACCTACATTTTTTAATTATGAAAATGTGTGTCTTAAGAAGGGAACAATGTGCTGACAATTATTGGAAATGATAACACCAGCCTGTAACTGAGCATTGAATGTAGGCAAAGGGGTATACATAATAACCTATAAATGTATGTATTGCAAGCCACAATGTGTAAGAGAAGGGAGTGAGAAAGAGAAAGAGAGAGAGAGATGAGAGAGAGCCACAAAGTGCCTGCCATAGAGGCAGGCCAGAGGAGGGGGAGGGAATTGGAGACATTGGTGGTGGGAAATGGGCACTGGTGGAGGAATGGGTGCTGGAACACTGTATGGCCGAAACCCAAACATGAACATCTTTGTAATTGTATATCTCCTGGTGGTATAGAAAAATAAAAATAATAAGAAAATGTCTGTCTTATTTCGAATAACCAGTGACTTCTCTCTGCCTCCTCTCTGCGACCCAATACACAAAGAAGAGCTTGGGAGCAGAGCTGTGTGTCTGCTCTTCAGCATGTGGACAAACTTAGAAATGTAGTGTGCCCACCAACCCAAACCATGCAAGTGGACAGAATGGTAAAGCCCTACAAAAGGGAAAAAATTGAACTTTATAAGAGAGACACAACATGGTCTAGAATGAACTCTTTGTTCAATACCAACACACGGCCTCACCCAAGCAATGGAATCGGGGATCAGGACATTGGATTTGGGGGTTCAGGTCGCCATTTTGACAAAGAGGAACAATATTGAGCGACTAGTGAAATTTGATTTCAGTTCATAAGATTAATAGCTCATCAGATTACAAGAGGTCTTGTCAAAGGTGGAATCTACCACCAATGTGTGGGAGTCAGAGGTTAGGTAAGACAGAGAAGAGAACAGTGTGCTAATATGTCGAAAGTGATAATACTAGCCTAGAACAGAGCATTGAATATAGGCAAAAAGATACACCGGATAACCTCTAAATAGATGTATTGTAATCCACAATGTGTAAGAGAAGGAAAAGAGAAAAAGAGAGAAGAGAGAGAAAGAAAGAGAGAGAGAGAGAGAGAGAGAGAGAGAGAGAGAGAGAGAACCTGCCATAGAGGCAGGCTAGGGGAGGGGAGGGAATTGGGGATATTGGTGTTGGGAAATGGGCAGTGTAGAGGGATGGGTGCTGGAACACTGTATGACCGAAACCAAACATGAACATCTTTGTAATTGCATATCTCACGGTGGTACAATAAAATATTTTTAAAAATAAAAATAGTTCATCAGATTAATTAATTTGCAAAGAAAAATTTGAAAATTTTTCTTTACAAATCAAAACAGAGATTCACTGAGACTCACTAAAAAGTATTATTTGATATTTGAGTTCAGCAAGGTATTATTTGATATTTGCTTTCAACAAACTTCAGCTGCCTTTAGAACCACCCTTATACATCTGTGGAGTGCAGTTGCAGTGGCTCTGTGCTGCCATCGTCAGGCGGATGGTGGCAACAGGGGAGCCCTCCAGTGCTTCTAAGCTGCACCGAGTCAGCCCAGAGGTCAGCACAGCTACCTGCAAGGAGCAAGCGCTAGATTTCATGACTCCCAGAAATGGCTACACTTTTCCATTTGGTCTGATTTTGTTTGTTTGTTTGTTTGTTTGTTTGTTTGTTTGTTTGTTTGTGGGCTACACCTAGAAATGCTCAGGGCTTACTCCTTGATCTGTGTTCTGGGATCCTCCTGGGTGCTAAGGGTGTTATAAGGGGTGCTGGGGATCAAACCCAGGTCAGCTGTGTGCAAGGCAAAGCCCCAAACTGCTGTACCGTGCGTCCAGATTTGATCCTGTTTCTAGCATTATTATTGTTTTATTATCTTGTACCTGTTAACGCATTTTCTTAGCCCTACTATTTCCTGAGAGCCTGCAGAGGATCAAGGGTGAATAAAGCCAACACAAAGGTCCTTATTAAATCCTGGCTGCTTTCCTCCTTTCTCCTTTCTCCTTTCTCCCTCAGTTTCTCCTTTCCCCCCCACCCCCATATCTACCAGAGAGGGTAAATATGTGCTGGTCTAAGCATTTCGTTTTTCTCACATTCTACGTGTCAGCTGCCTTGACTTGGATCGTTTGAATGCAACTCTGAAACTTCAGTTGGTGGCACAATTCCTTCAGTCAAAATCAAGAACCCTCCAGCTGGGAAAATTCCTCATGGACTGTGACCACCTCTTCTTTGGGGTCCATCTCCTCCTTCGACTCCTATGCCCCAGTTCTGCGTAGGTGGACGTTGGGGGGTTTTCCCAGTGAGTTTCAGTCATTGCTCTGCAGTCTCCATTCTGGCTGGCTGGGGCTGGCCCCCCCACCAGGGCCCCTGTTCCTTCTGTCCCCACGCCTGAGCACAGAGCCCCGGGGAGCCTCCTGAATGCAAGGGAAAGCTCCATGTCCAGCCACACAGAACTGGGGCTACATAGGCCAAGGAGATGGACCCCAAAGTAAAGGAAGTCATATTCCTCTGGAAAAGTTGTCCAGCTTTTGGGTTCTTGGGTTTGAGCGGAAGCAATTGTCCCACCCACTGAAGTTGAAAGTCAGTTTCCATTTCTCTAGGTCAAGAGAGAGAGTCAAGATGTGGAAAGGGAGAAGGAAAATACTTTGGATTCATCATTCATTGACCCTCTCTGAAGAATTCTTGGGTGGGGAGGAGATTTGGGGATGTGGGAGAAAGGAGAAAAACTGCCACAATTCTCAAGGGCCTTTGTGTTTGCTTTTTAACCCTGCCACTAAGGCAGAGATAAGAAAAAGGCATTAATAGTTACCACATAATGAAACAATCAGAAGACTAAAACGGCACCAAATCTGGAGAGATAGTGCAGCGGGAGGGCATTTTCCTTGAATGCCTGCGTTTGTTCCCTGGCATTCCCGTTTCCCGAGCTCCATCAGGAGTAATTTCTTCGTGCAAAGCCAGAAGTTATTCTGATTATAGCAGACTGTGGCCCAAAAATAAAAAATTAAGTAATTAAAATACTTTAAATTAATTATTTTTTGAATAATTAAAATTATTTTCATTAAAGTAATTAAAAATTAAAATGGGACAAAGTGATCAACCTAAGCAGTGTCTGGAGTCACTAGAACCTTCCACTTGCACCGTGCAGGCGACTGTGGCACCCCTCAGCTGACTCACTGCCAGAAGCATGTGGAGGGCTTCTGTCCCCAAGGGCCTGACGGTGGCAGGGCAGAGCTGCCGTGTCTCCACTCCCACGGAGACATCTAAAGACGGCTCCAAAGGCAGCAAAGTGCAGGGACACTCTGTTAAACCCAAAATCAAATAACACTTTATTTGTGCGTCTCAATGAACCCACCCCATTGATCTGTAAAGGAAAAATCCATTGACCTGGTGAACAAAATCAGATTTCATGAGTCTGCCGATATTATTTCTCTTTGCTAAAAAATGGCAACTGGGGCGGGGGGTGATAGTACAGCAGGTAGGGCGTTTGCCTTGCACGTGGCTGACCCGGGTTCTATCCCTGGCATCCCATATGGTCCCCTGAGCACTGCCAGGAGTAATTCCTGAGTGCAGAGCCAGGAGTAACCCCCTGAGCATTGCCAGATGTGACACCCCCCAAAAAAAAAACAAAAGTAATAAATAAATAAATAAAAAATGGCAACTGGAACCCCCAAACCATTTGTCCTAATTACCTGATTCCCTAATTCCATGTGTTTGGGTGATTCTGTGTACTGGTTATTGGACAGAGAGTGGTGTTATAGGCCGTTATTGTATCAGTCAAGTCTATTTCTCCCTTTTGTATGATTCGCTTCTTCTTCATTTGCACATTTTGGGGTGGCAGTTATTCCCTCTCTCTTCCTCTCTCTTTCTTTCTCTTCTCTTCCTCCTCTTCCATTTTTCTCCTTCTCCTCCTCCTCTTCTTCACCACTATGCCAGTGCTCAGAGGTTACTCCTAACACTCAGGAATTACTCCTAGCGGTGCTCAGGATATCATGTGGGATACCAGGGATCAAACCCAAATTGGCAAACGCTCTCCCTGGCCTGACAAAGGCCACTTCTAACTTCCTCTATTTGTTGAGCAGACAATAGTTCGCTTTCATGCTCTCTTTTGCCTTGGATTTTTAGAGAGAAGGCAGAGAGCTTGCACTGACTATTCTAAAGTGAGAAGAATGTCTTCATTAAAAAATATATCAGCCTGAGTGCAACTCACTTGTTTTTGTTTTCTGTTCTCCAGGAAGAGTCACGGTCTGCATAATCCTGGGATACTAGATTTGGAGACATGCAAATACCTACAAGGAAGTATGAGTTGGGGAGAGGGAAGTTCCCCTTTCACTCTGGATTCTACTGGCTGCTCTAATAATCACTTTAGGAGACTGACAGGAAGAGTGAAGTTCACTTGAATCTGACAAACACATGAACACAGGAGTATGAGAACGAGAAAAAGAACAAAGCAGTTTTGCATTTTTTTTTTTAGGAAAAGAAGATCTGAGAGAAATGGAAAGTTTCCAGACTCACGAAGAAGTCGCCGAGATAGGTAGCATGTACCTTTAGACCCTAAGGTTTCAGTTTAGGAAAGACATGTCTGCGTGTGTCCTGTGTGAAGGTTGGAAGTTCTTTATCACTCAGGAATTTTTCTGCTCAGAAGACGAAGAGTGCCACAGAGAGCTTCTAAGAGTTTCTCTTCAGCTGCTACTTAAATAACTTGGCTTCAAAAGAGTCAGAATACCAAGATGGTACATTTGGGGAATCCTACTCTAATCTACTATAGTGATTATTTAAAAGTTTTAAGATATGGGAGAAAGAGATAGGACCAACAGCTGATGTGCCTTGCAAGTGGCTGACCCAGGTTCAGTCCCCATCATTCCATATGGTCAAACTGAACCAAACCATGTGCGATTTTTGAGTACAGAGCCAGGAGTAACCCTCGAAGCAAGACCCGAAAACAAAAGTTTAAGAAGCATGTGTGAAGAGAAAAGGAAAATGTGGGTAAAAACTATTTACCCAGTTGCTTAATCAAGACTAACTCATAGAGCAAGTGAGTAAAGAGTGCTGAGTAACTCCTTACTATTGGGGCAGTGCGTGCCTCCCACCCACCCATCCCGTCTCACACTGACACACATGGGACTCTCTGATTCCACAGACACAACATCCTCTCCCTGCTTTGGAATTACCTGAGGTTTCAGCCCCCACATAGCATAGAATGCAGGCCTGGTCTCCATTGCCTGCCCAGTGACCCATCCAGCCCCAGAGCGTACTACACTGACAAGCCAATGGACACAGGCAGCTGCTGCTCTTCTCAGAGATAATGGAGCCAAGGTGTGTTCTTCCAAGTCTGACAGGAAGGCCCCTCACTCGGGCCCCAAACACCAACATTCCACAGACCACAGCCCTAGATGTGACCGAGAATCCCACAATCCCACACCAGGGAGGCTTGGCTGAAGAGAGATTCAGGGTTGGCCCAGGGAAGCAGGTTACCTTTTAGCACCAGGTTCCTTCCACACACCCAAAGGATCCCCTCACCCCCAGGAATGCAGACAGAGAAGAGGGCCAGAGTCACGCAGCCATCACAGACGCCACAGAGCTGGGTACAAAGCACTTTACTTCTCCATGGAGTTTCCAAGTCATTCAACTTTGACTCCGCATGAGGGAACAGGTGAGACCCGGAGACCCGGCATGCACGCCTGAGCCTCGAGGATCAACATCTTCTCAGGCCCGGGGAAGGGCTGTCGAATCTCTGCAGGTGAGAGAAGAGACAATGGAGCAGGAGAGGGAGCACCAAAGCAGGAGTCCTGGGCCAGCTCCCAGACCCCCAGTCAAGTGCTCCCCTCCTGAGAGCCCTGAGACACTCTGCCAAGGAATCAGAATTCCAGGGTTTTGAATTTTAGGCAAGTCAGCCTAAAGGTTTAAAATGACAAAATTATGGGGCAGGAGCAATAGTCCAGCAGGTAGGGCGTTTGCCTTGCACACAGCCGGTCTGTGCCTGCTCGGGTTCAATCCCCTAGCATCCCATATGGTCCCCCAGGCACCGCCAGGAGTAATTCCTGAGTGCAGAGCCTGGGGAAACCCCTAAGCATTGCAGGGTGTGACCCCAAAAGCAAATAATAATAATAATAATAATAATAAGGAAAGAAGAAGAAGAAGAAGACAAAATTCCTTTACCTGAGTTTTACAATGTAGAGGAAATCATTCATTTTTCTATGCTACAAGGAAAAAAGATGCAATCATTAATAATCATAAACATGGTCATGCTTGAAGAGTTAGAGCCAATCTTTTCCACTCTCCACCTCAAGGAAGGGCTCCCATGTCTGGAGCGAATGTGTGTATAGCAGGCCAGGGCAGTGTGCCAGGCTGTGGTCGCTCTGTAGGAGCCTCAAGCACTTTCAGGGTCTGACCTCAATGCAAAGCTCTGGGCTTGATGACTGCTGAAAGACACTGGCAGTACTTAGCCAGGTCTTGGGGTCTGAGGGGTCTTTGGGGTCAAGGCAACGACAGAGGAGGGGGCAGCCCAAGCTACTACCTGCTCAACGCGGGCCTCTTGTGCTTATATCTACAGTCATAAATACAGCACTTCCTGTTCCCCTCACAATCGGTGTCCCTAGAACACAATTCTCTAAGATGGTCTTCACACTTGACCATGTTCATCACTCAGACTCGGGTTTTTGTGGGGCTGAAAGGAAAGACTGGGATGAGGGAAGATGGAGAAACCCGGAGCAAGGTCACCCCAACTCCCATCCCCAGGCATCAGAGCCAGCTCAGTCCACAGAATCCTTTAAAACATGCTCCTTGCCCTCAGGCAGCTCTGTCCTAAGCTCTTTGCAGGAGACTACACTAGCCAGAGCTGTGTTTTTGCCCCTCGCAGACCAGAGTGATAAGGCACACTTGTCGGTACCGGCTGCTTCTCTACTTGACACAGTGGCCCTAAACTATGCTTGTCCAGTGACTCTGGTGCTGGGAGTCCCTCTAACTTGATCCAGGAATCATCCTCATCCTCACCAGGGAACACTGGAGTCTAGAGTGAGAATAGCAAAAGTTCTCACAATGATGGACCAGAGAGCTAGCACAGCAGGTAAGGAGCTTACCCTCCATGACTTGTACCCAGTACGAATCCCCAGTGTTCAGTATGGTCCATGAGCATCCCTGAGTGACCCTGAACACAGAGTCAAGAACTATCCCTAAGCACTGCTGGGTGTGATTCTATAGCGCACCACTCAAAAAAATAAATCAACTCACAAAATTCACACAAGAAGTTGAGATCAACTGAGGCTGGGAACCACATGCCCAGTTATATGAATTTTGCACCAGAGGATGTCGACTAAGACAAGTGGACCAAAGCTTTCAAAAAGCGCTTCTTGTACTAATTTTCTTAATTGAACTTGAAATCAGGTCCCAGGTGGAATCAGGAATTCCTCGGTGGTGGTGTCAAGCCAAAGAAGTTGTGCTTTTGGGGAGGCGACAATGAGAGAAATCCTGCTTTAACCCATTGTGACAAGGTGACCGAGGGGGTGAGCTGACCCTGAAGGCAGCACAACAATAGAACTGAACACCCAGGATATTTCTTTGTCAAGACCCTGAAGGAACGGTTTGAGGCTCTTCATATTCCTGAATCAACCAGAAGCCATTGGGCTACATTGGCACGTGATAGGGTCAAATGGAAATGTTACTGGCACCCGCTCAAGCAAGTGGATGAATAACGGGATTCAAGTGATCAAGTGATCAAGTGACCCAGGACATATGAGGAGGACAGGGGAACACACTGTATATGGACCAAATAGATGTCTCAGATATCTCTGCACGCGCCAGAGGAGAAAACAGACACATCTAAAATACCGCTCAAGGTTAACTGCCACACACTGACTTCTGTCGAAAGTTGTGCTTGCTGGCTTTAGCTGACAGAAAGTCAGTTAGCATGGCCACACAGGATGTGAGGAAGAACGTCTCTAAAGTTTGCCTGGACTCAGGTTTGTCACTGTCCAGGAGCACTGCTTTGTCCTTGGCTGGGCTGGCCCTGCAGTAAATTGTATTTTTTTTTTTTGCTTTGTTTGGGTCAATCTGGAGGTGCTCAGAGATTACTCCTGGCTCTTCGCTCAGGAATTACTCCTGGCTGTGCTTGGGGACCATATTGGATACTGGGGATTGAACCCAGGTCGACCGCGGCATGAGGCAAACACCTTCCCTGCTGTGCTATTGCTCTGGCACTTGTCCTACAGTAAGTTAAAAGTGACTCTTCAATTCAGCAAACAAGTGTGATCAAAATTTCTTTACAACCCCTGAGTTCCACCTGAGCACTGTGATTATTTTGAAGTCAAGTTAATTATCTGTGTAAGAATAATCAGTGAGTTGGTCTCTCTAATATTCCTTGTCTGTGGCAGAAGATAAATTCCAACATGATAAAGGGCTTCCTCCCTCCCCAGGGCAGTTGGCCACATCTTACTAGGAAGTTAGGTTAAAAGAGGCTAGTCAATAGGCTTGCTTCTTCGCTAATCTGAAAACTTTCTCTTTTCTCAATTCTTTTTGTCTAAAAAGGACAACAAGCAATAAAATTTTGATCTTTCTCTAGAGCTCATTCTCGTAGACTCTGGACCACGAGATTAAAGTGGACTTCCTCTCTGCGTTAATCTGTGAAATTGGTTATTAAACCAGCCAGTAGAATCCAGAGAGCAAGGGGACTTTTCCGCTCTCCAACACATCTTCACTGCAGGCTTTTGGGTGTCCCTAAATCACCTCAATTCTCCCAGGATTGTGCAGAAAGTGACTCTTCCTGAAGAAGAGAAAACAAAATGAGTGACTTACATTTAGACCTTTTTATTTAGGTAATATCTTATGTTTTGAGAATAGCAAGCGAAACCTCTCTGCCTCTAAGATCCTGGTCCCCGAGCATTTCTGGGTGCAGCCCTGAAGGCCTCTGGGACTGCTGGGGGCTGGGGGGTTCGGGGGCTGTGGGGCTGCTCCCTGTCCTCCATTTCCTCTGTGTCCCTTTGATTCTCCACTCTGGTGATGTCCTCCTGGTACATCCATAAAACTGTTTCTTCTTGCTCAAGATGTTCTGCCATTGGGCTGGAGCGATAATACAGCAGTCGGGCATTTGCCTTGCATGTGGTCAACCAGGGTTGGATCCCGGCATCCCATATGGTCCCCAAGCACCACCAGGAGTAATTCCTGAGTGCAGAGCCAGGAGGAACCCCTGAGCCTCAATGGGCGTGAACCCCAAAAAAAAAGTGAAAAAAAAAGTTCTGTTTTTCTTCTGTGCCAACAGGGAACCACACACTTTTTCTAAGTGTGCCACTGGCGCTAAAAGTGGGCCTGAGGTTCACATTCCAAAATAAACCCAAGAACGACTGTGAACATATCAATGGAAACACATTAGGCAGAGCTGGAGGAGATAAAGCGTCTTCAGCCCTGCAGAACTGGGGCGCCTCCAGAGAGGGACCACCCCCGCTTGCCGTTTCTGGCCTCCTCTTGTGCCCACGTGTTTCAACTATTGGTCCAAAGCTAACTCTTTCCACGGACTCTCTTCTGAACGGTCTGGGGAGCGCCGGGTGTAAAGTGCTCTAAGTACAGGGGATAAGAGCCAAGCGCTCAGTTGGGGGAAGGATGCCCGCCCTTCCGCCTCCACCTCCGCCAAGACACCTTGCCCAGTGCCAGCCGCACCAAATACCAGACCAGCCCTGAAGCTCACTAAAAACAAAGACAGAGCACTGTGGGCGTCCAGGAGTAAAGTCCCAGAGGGTGCTCAAGCCCTCTTGACCTTGGGCCTGGGGCGCTGGCTCCCCCTGTCGGCGGGCGCGAGCAGAGGCTTATAACCGGGCCTGGCCCGCAGCGGCGCAGACGCCGGGAGCCGCACCATGCCTCGGAGCAGCCTCTGTCTTCTGGTCCTCTTCCTGCTCCTCTGCCTCCCTGTGGCGCAGCCTGGAATCAGGGACGTGAGTGCCGGGCCTGGGGGCGCGGGGTGGGGGTCCCGCGTGGTTGGGTAAAGGCAGGGGAGCGTGTGCGTGTGTTTTGTGACAAGAGCGGGCTCTGATGGGGGAGGGAGGTGGCTAGGGGTTGGAGTACCCCACCCTGGGGGGTCCCCCCTCTCCCCTCACCCCCCATCTTTCCCCTCCAGCCCGCAGAAACCTGGATACTGCCCTGAATTCTTCTTAAACTGCCCGTTCAAACTGTTACCTTCCTGCTGGAGCGATTCCAACTGCGTGGGAGACAAGAAGTGTTGCATCTACGAGTGCAGGCACCAGTGCGTGGATCCCGAGGACAGTGACTGAGGTGGGCCCCTGCCTCGCTCTGCCTTCGCCTGGCCCCCCGCCTCCCTCTGCCCTCGCCTGCCCCCCCTCACTCTGCGCTCGCCTGGCCCCTGCCTCGCTCTGCCCTCGCCTGCCCCCCCCCACCTCGCTCTGCTCTAGCCTGGACCCCCGCCTTGCTCTGCCCTCCCCAGGCCCCCCCATGCACCCGCCCTCCCGCGGGGCTCCGAGTTGGTTGAAGACTGCAGGTGCTCTCCAGAAATTCTCAGGCTCAGAGCTTTGCTGTTGAGGCCTAGGGCCTCGCCACCCTGGCTGGCCTGCATAGTGCACGGCTCCATTCCCGGACATGGTGGCCCCCTCCTGAGGGTGGTGGGACAAGATCGCCTGAGCCCCTCAAGTTTAGTGAACATTTATGACTATTTTTGATGGCTTTTGCCTCCCACCACCACTGTAGCTTACAGCAATGAATGGTTTCCTCTTCCTGTTTAAACCGTCAGGTAAAGGACTTTGGGACTTTAAATCTTTAGGCCAGCTCGCCTAAAATTCAAAACCCTGGAATTCTGATTCCCTTGGCAGAGTGTCTCAGGGCTCTGAGGAGGAGCACTTGGCTGGGGGTCTGGGAGCTGGCCCAGGACTCCTGCTTTGGTGCTCCCTCTCCTGTTCCACTGTCTCTTCTCTCACCTGCAGAGATTCGACAGCCCTTCCCCCGGGGCTGAGAAGATGTTGATCCTCTGGGCTCAGGCATGCGTGCGGGTCTCCGGGTCTCACCTGCTCTCTCATGCGGGGACATCCCGCTCATAGAGTCAAAGACAAATGACTCCGGAAACTCCTTGAAGAAGTAAAGTGCTCTGTACCCAACACTGTGGCGTCTGTGGTGGTTGTGCGACTCTGTCTGCGTTCCTGGGGGTGGGGGATCCTTTGGGGTGTGTGGAAGGAACCATTTGTGGGTGCAAGCGGCTTACCGCTTCCCTCAGCTAACCCCAGCCCAGGTGAGGCCTGAGGGGTGTCTGGTACCCTCCCACGTCCCAGGATGGGACAGCTCGAACCTGCACAACCTCAAGCTGTAAGATCGAGCGTGTGCCAGGGGGAAAGCAAAAAGTCCAGGCTTGGTTCATCTCCATTCGCTCTAGAGCCCTGGGAAAGGGCCCTTGGCATTTCTGCTGGCGGCTTCTGGGCCCTGCAGCCGCCCCTCCCAACCAACTCCCAGAAGCCTCATGGAGTCACCCTCTGCCGTGGGTTTCCTGATAATTGGCCTAAGCCTAAACCGAAACCTGGCCCAGGAGCAACAGGGGGTGGAGGAATGAGGGAAGCAAATCAGGGCTGGTACAAGGTCAGGGCTTCAGCCGGGTCTCCTAAGGACGCTGCAGCTGACCTGGGGTTGGCCCCTCCCTGCTGCTGTGAGGAGGAGAGGAGAGACCCACAGCGTGAGCCCTGAGCCACCCACCAGGGTATGTCAGCCCCACAGCTCCAAAGAACAACTAGGGTGCATGCCTCTGAGAGGCTGGGTGGTCTGGCAGGCCCAGGACCACTGAGTGACTGTGCCTTGCCCCCCCCCGGATCTTTACTGTGGGTCCTGCAAAGTGAGGCAACTACCGAGAGGGTCTGGACATGTTCCCAGGCCAGGCCTGCAGCTGGACTGCTCTGTCCAGTCAATTAAAAGGTGGGCAGATGGTCAGTGGCACAGAAAATTCTGCTTCAAGGATGAAATAAACATGAGATGATGCCCAGAGAGTCACCAAACTGGGGAGATTAAGGGCAGAAAAGGAATATGCCCGCCCGGGCTCCCACGGCTCGTCCTTGGCTTGAGTCTCCCCGTCCCCTCCCAAGGGATTGGCTGCGCGCCACTTCTCCTGGCTAGACACAGGGTAGCCTGGGTTCTGGCTTTCTCCCAACCCCTAAAAAGCCCTGAAAGTCACCCTAAAGTGGAATCGGAATAGCAGGGGCTTTGAGTCAGAAGAAAACAACTTTGCTTTATTGTTCTTTGTTTGCTTGCTTATTTGTTTTTGGATTTTAGTTTATTTATTTATTTTCGGTCACACTCAGCAATGCTCAGGGGTTACTCCTGGCTCTGTACTCAAGGATTACAAGTGGTGGTGCTTGGGAGACCATATGGGATGCCGAGATTCAATTCCTTCACTTAGACTTTGGGAGGTTTCCAGGGAAAGGCATCTGCAGTTCACTTATTTGATGTTCTAGAAGCTACCTAAGAGTAATCTAAACTAAGCCAGAGTAGAAGACTGAAGCTGTTTCCCCCTTCCACGGGTCCCTCTACCCCCTTCCCTCTCCTCTTCTCTCCTCTCCTCACCATAAAGAAGGAAGGGAGGGAGGAGGGAGGGAGGGAGGGAGGGGAGGGAGGGAGGAGGAAGGAAGGAAGGGAGGGAGAGAGGAAGGAAGGAAGGAAGGGAGGGAGGGAGGGAAGGAGGAAGGGAGGGAGAGAGGAAAGAAGGAAGGAAGGGAGGGAGGGAGGGAGGGAGGGAGAGAGGGAGGGAGGGAAGGAAGGGAAGGAGGAAGAGAGGGAGGGAGGGAGGGTGGGAGGAAGAAGAGAAGGAAGGAACGGAAGGAGGGAGGGAGGGAAGGAAAGATGATTGACCTCACATCCAGTTCCACGACATCATTCCTGAGAGCTAAGGGCAAAGCAGCCTATGTGTTCATTGGTAGATGGATGGATGAAGATAATGTGTGACTGCTATACAGAAGAACGGTGTTCCGCCACACCAAATAGGAAATCCTTCCATCTGGCTCTGAAAATAGTCCATGAGGGTTTTATTCACAATGAAATCCGTCAGAGGGTGGAAGACAAATACTGTATATCGCTCATGTGATGTGAAAAGGTGTAACTGAGAAGCATGGGTAGAAAAGTAACAGAGTGAACAACAAGACCACTACGGGCAGACTGGAGAAAGGCATTAACTGGTAGTTCTAAGAGGAACTTGTTCTGGGATCCAGTGTAGAACATGGCCAGCTGAGGAAACTATTTTGTACATAGCCTGTAACGTTGTTCAGACAATAGAGATCCGATGCTTGCTTGCGTTTTTCTGTCTTTCTTTCTTTCTTTCTCTTTCTTTCTTTCTTTCTTTCTTTCTTTCTTTCTTTTTTTCTTTCTTTCTTTCTTTCTTTCTTTCTTTCTTTCTTTCTTTCTTTCTTTCTTTCTTTCTTTCTTTCTTTCTTTCTTTTCTTTCCTTTCTTTCTTCCTTCCTTCTTTCTTCTTCCTTTCTTTCTTTCTTTCTTTCTTTCTTTCTTTTCTTTCTTCTTCTTTCTTTCTTTCTTTCTTTCCTTCTTTCCTTCTTCTTTCTTTCTTTCTTTTCTTTCTTTCTTTCTTTCTTTCTTTCTTTCTTTCTTCCTCTTCTTCTTTCTTTCTTTCTTTCTTTCTTTCTTTCTTTCTTTCTTTCTTTCTTTCTTTCTTTCTTTCTTCTTCTTTCTTTCTTTCCTTCTCTTTCTTTCTTTCTTTCTTTCTTTCTTTCTTTCTTCCTTCCTTCCTTCCTTTCTTTCTTTCTCTCTCTTTCCTTCCTTCCTTCTTTCCTTCCTTCCTTCTTGCCTTCCTTCCTTCCTTCCTTCCTTCCCCTTTCTTTCTTTCTTTCTTTCTTTCTTTCTTCCTTCCTTCCTTCCTTCCTTCCTTTCTTTCTTCCTTCCTTTCTTTCTTTCTCTCTCGCTTTCCTTCCTTCCTTCTTTCCTTCCTTCCTTCTTGCCTTCCTTCCTTCCTTTCTTTCTTCCTTTGTTCTGGGGTCACACCTGGCGATGCTCAGGGGTTACCCCGAATCTGCACTCAGGAATTTCTCCTGGCGGTGCTCAGAGATGCCGGAGATCAAACCCAGGTGGGTCACATACAAGGCAAACGCCCTCCCAGCTGCACAATCGCTCTGGCCCCTGAGATTGAATGTTTTCACTGTGACGTCATACCAAAATGGAAATTATATGAGGGGCAGGGATTTCTTAGCTACTTTTGCTGGTAAACATTTTGCAATATACGTCTGTATCAAAATATTCAATCCATCCCCAGAATTTTTTGCAGTGGTCCAGGGGGTCCCCAACAACACAGGGTCGGAAAGGCATCCTTTAAAGTCTTGCATTAAACCAAGGGCCTGGGTGGTCAAAGGTCACTCTTAGGCTCTCACACTACCTGAGCACCACTGAGGAGAATGACAGCTCCCCTGCCCCCATCAAAGTCTACACCTCACACTCACACAATGTTTTACCTGTCAAATTTTTCTCAGTAACTACAGAAGAAGGGGACTAAGTGAGCACATAGTCTTCACCGCTGGGAGCATACGACTAACTCCTCAATCATTTCCATACTCCACAGGAGGAGGTGGTCTGATGTCTGAGCAGAAAGAGGTGAGATGTTACAAATGAAGTTTCTCTATGCCATAGTCTGTGGCTTGGTTATTGCTAATAATGGGATTAATCCCGAACTACTTAATGTATGCTTCGCAGAACCTCTCAGAGCTGTTGGATTTTGCTCAAGATTAAAGGCTGAGTGATGCCCAGTGGAGAAGCTTTCCTCAGAGCAAAAAGTATCAAAGGCCTAGCAGAGATCAGTCTTACCAGGGCATTACGCAAACGATCGGGGACAACTGGGAGTACAGCCGGGGCTGCTCTCTTTCGGGTAAGTGGAAGCAGGCAGGTTTCTGCGGGAGGGTGATCCTGAATTGTGTTGCTACCTAAAAGAGGGACAGGAAGTTTGGGGATTCCAGGCACAAGTTCTGGAAAGAAAACACCAGAAACGACGCTTCTGACGGGGGTGCTTGGTACTCATTGGCCAGAAGCCTGGGCTCTGCTCTTCCTTTGCGTTGACGGGACCAATGCAGGCAGTGCCCTGGAGAGCACGACCAGTGTGGACAGTGCCCTGGAGACCAGGGGAAGCCTGGCTGCCTCCGGGCTCTCTCAGGGGTGAAGTGGCACAGTCTGCCCTGGCCTCTCCTCCCTGAGTCCGCAGCCCCCAACTTCAACTCACTGCAGGAGTTCAACCATGAAAGGAGCATTTGTCAGGGGAGGGCAGAGGACCAGGTGTGCTTTCTAAGACTCTCCAACTCCCCACCCCACCCCCTCAAATTCATTAGCCAACAGAGGCTGAGAGAAGGACCATGGGCTGAGATTATCCCCTTGACTGGAGGAGAAACAGGCTGGACTTGGGCCTCCTCCTCCTGAGCATGTGCCGTTTCCAAGACCCCTTGTGGGGGCTCCTCCTGGGGTCATCTTCCCTGGGCTCCTGCTACAAGGCCACAGAGGAACTGGGTCTACTGCAGAGTCAGGACTCGGCACAGCTTCTGCTCTGCTCTCTGCCACTACCGGAAACGGGTCTGTGGCAACACCGGGTCTCCCAGCACACCCTTCACCCGCTCCACTCACTCAGGAGGACCTGGGTATGCCGTGTGCTCGCTCACCCCCTCAGTGGGGAACCTGGGGCAGGGCAAGCCAAGGGTCTGAGGGCTCCTGGAGGCCGCACAGGCAGCAGCGGGAAACTGTGAGAGGGCGCCGCAGCCATCTCTCCGAGTCTCGGGAGGGTGAGAGGGCTGGGAGAAGGAGCACGGACGGGGCAGCAGAGTGAGGGCTGACCCATAAGGACGGGGGTGTCCCCAAGTCAGGGCTGACAGCTCCAGCCAGACCTGGGGTCAATGGGAAGAAGGAAACTGGCTGCTATTTCAGTAACATGCCTGCACCCTCCAGACCAGGCCCAGCCAACACTGGCTCTCCCTGTCCTGGTTAATAGAGTCTGTCACTCTGGGTTGATGCCTGGAGTCTGATATGAGCCCAGGCCTGGGACCCTGACCTGTCCTTGCTTTACTCGGGCACTCAGACACCTCCCAGGGTGTGCTCTCTCTCTCTCTCACTCTCTCTCACTCGCTCTCTCACTCAATCTCTCTCTTTCTCTCTCTCTCTCTGTCTCTCTCTCTCTCTCTCTCTGTCTCTCTCTCTCTCTCTCTCTCTCTCCTCTCTGCAGAGACTTTGTCCTCCAGGAAGCAGAATCAAGACAGAAGCAGATGCGCAGACACTGGATCTTTATTGGGAGTTATCGAGAGAGGCCGCCGAGGTAGGGCATCGGGAGTGAGATGGGGAGTCGGGGCCCAGCACCAGGGACTTCAACCATTCATCTGGGACGTGTGCTGTGGACAGGTCTCTCTGCGGGAAGCAGGGGAGCAGGTGAGAGCTGAGGGGACAGAATCAAGCCCCTGTCCATCTGCTCAGGACCCCGCCTCTGACCCTCTCCTCCTCCTCCCGTCCTCTGCTGTCTCCATGGGGTCATCGCACTGCCCCCTCCTGGCTTTCTCTGAGCCTCAGCCTCACCTCGAGCTGGCCGCGCTACACACAGTTGTATTTCTCACAAGCATCTATACAGCACTTTGATCCTCCTTGACAGTCCTCATCACTGACACAGTTGTTGGGCGGGATGCTCACAATGCAGGGGGCTGAAGGCTTGGGAGGCAGGAGCCAGGCTTGAGAAGGTAAGTTTGAGGTACGGTTGTGTCTACACATTTAGGAAACAAAACTCTTCGTGGCAAATGTGCACCCGCATTTAGGCCCAGCACCCCTGCTTCAGAGACCTGCTCTTTCCTCCGGGTCCAGCCACTGCTCACTTTGCACCCCTAAATATTGACTTGGGGGGGTACAATGTTGAACTGGTTGGGTTCTGGGGCCTTAGAAAGCTCTTCCTGAGGACTGGAGTAAAATGCTCCCTCAGATCTCTCCCCCGCCACCTCAATTCCCAGGGAAGAGTCTCAATAAGGCAGGGCAGGAGTGACCCCAGAGGGGACGAGCACACACTATTTCAGGGCACTTGATGGGGCAGAAAAGGCCCCTGATGTTGGTGGAGACGGTTGTTCCCTGCTCGCTCGCAGGTGCCTGCCAACTCCCCGGGTCTCAGTCTCCACGTCTCCTCCTCAGGCATCTTCACACAATGGTCGCAGATATGTGGGTCCTGCTGGTTCTTAACTGCCTCCCTGAGGGACCCATGACTCAGGGACTTTATGGGGGAAACAGGCAGGAAACGGACCCCACAGCCAGATCCCAGAGCCCCTCACTTCAAGCCTCACAGCCCAGGCTCTGCTCAGCAGCAGAGACCCCTGTCCACTCACCTTCTGTGACAGCGTCCTGGAAAGCCAGCGCCCCAGGACAAGCACCACCAGAACGCAGAAGCTGTTGGTCCTCATGATGTCAGGACGGATTTGGTGAAGAGCCACAGGTCAGCCTGCTCTTATATAGTCATGCCCGGCTAGGCTCCAGGCGGGGCTGTGGCGTCACACAGCAGGTGCTCTACGTGCTTTTGAGTCTTCCCTGGCCTGGGGAGCAACTCTGGTGCCAATATTCCTCCGCCACTGTCCCTCTGACCCTCGGTCCCTTCTATTAAAAGTTTGGGGCTTGGTCATGGGTCCAGTTTCTGCTTGTTTGGACTTTCTTCTTATTTTAAATCAATCTATCTTTGCTATGTACTTTTTTTGTGTGTGGCTTTTTGGGTGATACTCAGCAGTGCTCAGGGTTTTTCCTGACTCTGCACTCAAGAATTACTCCTAACAATGCTTGGGGACCATATGGGATGCCAGGAATCAAACCAGGCTGGCCGTATGCAAGGCAAGCACCCTACCTGCTATGCCATCACTCCGGCCCTGCCACATACATTTTATCATTGTCATGACCCTGAAGGAACGGATTGAGGCTCTTCATATTTCTGAATCAACCAGATGCCATTGGGCTACATTGGCATGTGATAGGGTCCAATGGAAATGTTACTGGCACCCACATGAGCAAGTCGATGAATAACAGGATTCAAGTAATCAAGTGATCATGTACCTTCATTTCAGGTGAACAGCCTATGAATAAACAAACCTATTTCATGTTAAATGATCAGCAGATAACATTAGTTAACATCCATCAGCACGTCTTGTGACAATTCTTTTTCCAATATGAGAAGGTTTTAGCAGCTTTCAAACCTATAAAACAGTCACATTTACTGTGTTCACCTGGCCCTTATGTTACATGTTTTCACACTATAATACGGTCACATTAACTGTGTTCACATGGCCCCTATGTTGAACATCCCGCCACAGGACTTATTGATCTTTCAGGCAGAAATTTCTACTCTTGGCCACCTTTGCCAGTTTCATTCATCCATTCCACACTCTTCCAACCTCTTGCCTTTTCTGGGACCAACTTACTCTCTGTGCCTCTGAGTTATATTTTAAAACATATATTTCACCTGTAAATGAGACCACATTTATCTCATCAATAAATGCTGGATTTAGAGATGACTACAAGAGTATGCTACCTGCATGGCAGAGCCTGGCAAGCTACCCGTGTCGTATTTGATATGCCAAATACCAGTGACAATTATAGACCTCATTCCCATGACCTGATGGAATGGTTTGAGGCTCTTTATGTTCCTGGAGCAAACAGGTGCCCTTGGGCTCTACTAGCATGAGACAGGACATAAGGAGATGTTACTGGTGCCTGCTCGAGCCAATCGATGATGAACGGGAAGACAGTGATACAGTAATACAGTGATAAATGAGACCACACACAGCATTTTGTCTCGCGTGGTCCCCAGGCACTAGGATAATATTGAGGGCTGGGTGGGTGTGGCGTCCCAACGCAGGGAAGGTCTCTGCACTCTAAAGACGGGCAGTGGGGAGCCCACAGGACAAGTGGAACCACCCAACATTGTATCTCACCTAGAACACCAGGGTGGGTAGCTGCAGGAAGGGCATCTTGGAGATAGCGTCTCCAGTCTTTCTGTTCTCCAGCTCTCATCTGCTGTAGGGAATCTCTATGTGAGCAGGGGAAGAGGAAAGAGCAAGCCAGCTTCTAGAATAAAGAGCATAGACTTAAAATGACTAAGTCATCAAATATGAGACAAGCGAACTAGATCACTAGATCACTAGACATCCCGTTCATCATTGATTTCCTCGAGCGGGCGCCAGTAACATTTCCATTTGACCCTATCAAGTGCCACTGTAGCCCAATGGCATCTGGTTGTTTCAGGAAAATGAAGAGCCTCAAACAGTTCGTTCATGGTCTTGGCGAAGAATCAAGCGAACTACTTGGTTTTTATTTAAGATAAATAGATACTCTTGGTTCTACCAAAGCATCCAAACACTGAGTGGCAGTGTTTCCCAGAGCAGATACTTCAGTGGATGAGACTAAAATCTCCCTGAACTGTAATTTTTTTTGCTTTTTTTTGGGGGTCACACCTGGCAGTGCTCAGGGGTTTCTCCTGGCTCTGCACTCAGGAATTACTCCTGGTGGTGCTCCGGGGACCATATGGGATGCGGGGATCGAACCCGGGGCTGGCATGGGCCGACTGTGTACAAGGCAAATGCCCTACCTGCTGGGCTATCGCTCCGGCCCCAACTGTAATTATTAAAAAAGATATTTTCCTCTGGACTCCTTCTGTATTCCCTTGAGAAAATACCAGTAACCACCCTATTGAAAGTGAATAGTGAAGGAAAAAATAGGATAGCATAGATCTTATTTATGGACTAAAGAATAAAATCCGTGTCTCACACTGTGTGCAAAAGATACAAGTAAAACAATGGAGTTAAGACAAGTAAATTTTAGGTGTTGGGTTCTTAAATAAGAAAATTGAAATTTTGGGGGTCCAAGAGATAGAATAGGGGCTAAACCACTTGCCTTGCTCCGCAATCAACCCCATTTCAATTTACAGAGAAGTGCATGGTCCCCTGAGCATCTCCAGGAGTGATTTCTGAACACAGAGCCAGGAATAATTCCTAGGCATAGAGCCAGGAGCAAACCCTGAGCGCGACAGGTGTGACCCAAGCAAACAAGTAAACAAACAAAATGGAAAAATAAAAATATTGCAAATGAAAAGTAACATTCATTATGAAATTCAGTAGAGCATACTTCCATGAAATTTGAAGAAAATCACATTTCAGAAAAGAAAAGGAATGTAGTGATAAAGTAGAAAACAAAAACCAATGATGTGGGAAACAGAAAAAAGGAAGAAGAAATCTTGGGATACGTTACACTGGTAGGGGAAGAAATAGCTCTTTCTGGAAAAAAATATCAAGAAAAATTAAAATTCTACATGAGATTGGGGAAAACAAGTGCAAATAACACAAAAGGAAAATTTCTAAAAATTTTGAAATTATTTGAAACAAAAAATTAAATAACTCACAGGCAGGGCTGGAGCAATCATACAGTGGGTAGGGTGTTTGCCTTGTACATGGCCAGCCTAGGTTTGATCCTAGGCACTTAGCACAGTCTGCCAGGATGATCCCTGAGCGCAGATCCAGGAGTAAGCACTGAGCACTTCTGAGTGTGGCCCAAAAGCAAATGAAAAAAAAGAGCTCACCTTAGTTCCTATAAGGATAGATAGAAATGCTAAACTATAAAAATATATGGAAAAAAAAAGCATAGGAAGTTGCTTTAAAAATTGACCTAGCTTTGCGCTTCCGGGAACGTCTGCAATCTCCCCACAGGTGTGTGCGAGATCCTTGCGTCTCCGCGGACCCAAGCAGCCCCAGGGAAGAGGAATCCACAACGGGACCAAGGCAACTGCTTTGTTTCACCCGGACCCCGGGCCCGCGCCTGGGAACATCGCAATCTCCCTCACAGGTGTGGCGGATCCTTGCATCTCTGCGACCCAAGCAGCCCCGGAAGGCGGAAATTCCATCAACAGGAACCAAGGCAAACTGCTTTGGTTTCACCCCTGACCCCTTGGGCCCTGCGCCTCCGGGAACGTCTGCAATCTCCACCCACATCCCAAAACTCAAAACCGCTAGGTCGCTAGCGGGCCCAGCGATCCTCTTACTACCTATCTTGCACGAGGTACCAGTGAATCTTTGTTCCTACATCCTTGCCACCTACCCAAACTCTGCAAACAGACCAGACACCTACTAACTGTACTATCTAGTCACCCAAGAACTCACATTTGCACTCTACAATAGTCATAATGGTAAAGCAACGCAAAATTCCATCAAGCTCTGTGAGTGAAGTCACTAGTCCAGATGAGCCAAGCAATACCAATGAGTTGTATAACCTCTCTGATAAGGAATTTCAGAAAGAATTGGTAAGGATTCAGAAGGAACTCAAAGAAGCAATGGAATGCAAAATCAATAAAATACAAGAGGACATGAGAGAAGAAGTGAGGAAAATGCAAATGGAAATGACAGATATTAAAAATGAGGTAAATGAAATGAAAAATGGCCTAGCTTCTGCCAAGTGCAACACCCCTAGGATTTAATGTAAGCCCCCAAAAGAGAGAAATCATAGTGGGAAACTGGTGTAGAAACTCCTTAGGATGGAGGAAGAAATGATTAGGGAAAGGACAGGGGCCTCCATTCACATACCCAAGAGAATCTAGTGACTGGTTGGCCTAGAACTGAGAGCTTCTGTTCGGGGCGGTCAAGTCCATCTGCCGGTGTCTTTTTACTCTTTTGGTCTTTTTGGTCTTTTTAAATCCTCTTGACTTGGTTTATACTGAAAAAGGATTTGAAACTTGAAGACCCCCCACGCCCAGGTCTGCTTCTGACTCGCGAACTGTCTTCTCAGGTGAAAGATGAAAGCAGTTTCCTGAAGAGGAATAGCAGAAATTTCATCTCCAAATTCAGGTTAAAATAGGGAAGAACCCAGCGGCTATCCATGCCCTCATTGCTGTGGACATCTGGAGACAGACACACACGGATGGTCAGCACAGAGGCGGCAAGATCCCGGAAAGTGCCCCACGGAACAGAGATCAGCCAGAACACTGGGTGCTCAGCCCTGCTGCACACGGAGCCTGGCCGATGCCATCTCGGTTCCCGCCTCAGGCAGCTCATGAGTGCGGCACAGCTCTGAGTCTCTGGCAGAGGGTCTCATTGCACTGTGCCTACAAATGGGCTTGTTCACTGGCCTTCTCCACTCACAGGCCACAAGAGAAGTCCCGCTGTCTGGGAGGATATTGGTGAGAGTGGAGTGAAAAGATGGCTGCCAGGACCCAGAAACCAAGTCCCACACAGAGCCAGGGACTGACTTTCTGTTTCCCAAGTATCAGCTTGTAGTTGGGATCTTCTCTCGTCACCGCCCCAAAAACACACCCATCTTTTAGCTTGAGTCACTTCACCACCTTACAATCCCTGCTGTGGATCTGATTTTTTGTTTCAGTTAAGAAACAATACTGTTAAGAAAACTAGTTAAGAAAAGAATGTGGCTTTCTCATCTAGGCTTCTCTGAGAAAGGGCTGGAAGAGAAAGAAGGGGGAAGACTCAGGAAGGAGTGGTCCGCTCTCTCCACTTCTTTAATCAAGTCCTCTTAGCTCCACCCTCTGGAAATCTCTGCTCCCAAGAGGTGCTCAGGGGAGCCACTCCCAGCAATACTTGGCCCAGCAGTATGGGCCGGAAGTATCGATGCCCCTGGTCCAATAATACAGTTTGCTTCAATTTGGTGGAGTGGGGTCACCAGGGCCACCCCAGGGTCCAGCAGACCTTGTGGAACAGGGGTAGAGCTCAGGGGCTCCAAGTACAGAAACTGGAGGTGAACCTACAGCCTGAAGCCTGTTCTTTTTCTTTTCTGTTTTTGTGGCTTGGGAGGAGGGGATGGGTGCTGGAACACTGTATGACTGAAACCCAAATATGAACACTTTGGTAACTGTATATCTCATGGTGGCATAATAAAGAATTCAGGGTGGGCATTAATGTAATACGGAACATTCAATCTACTACAAATTGTGGGTAACTATTTTCAGAGTGACAGTGATGGAGGTGGCAGAGCTGTGACGTCCTCCTGCCTCTAAGGATGGACAATCCCTGGCTATATCCACCTCTGGTTGCACAGAGACTCTGAAGCACATTCTTAACCTGCCCACAATTTGCACAAACTCCCCACAAGGGAGCCAGTACCGGTGTGTCTGCAGCAAAGTTCATGCAGTCAGGGGGTGGCTGAGATGCAAAGAGGCTTTCCCAGGACCCCGAACAGAGGCCAGCGCCCTTAGGCTGAGCTCTTGCTTCCTGGATTGTGCCTGTTTGACTGGAAAGTATGGCCTCTTCCTTCTGCTTCCAGTGCGTTTCCCCTTGGTTGTGGGAATCACCTCACATTTATTCTCCTGGCTGACATCCGCTACAGAGCTGTCGCCTGGGGTTGCTGCAGAGCCCCTAGCACTGGGTTCTGGCAGCCCGGGGTACAGCTGAGCTCTTCCACCTCCGCGCAGTGGGACTCAGCACTCGCCCTCGTGAAGACTCCACCATCAGCTCCCTACCTCCACCGAACATATCCACTATTCCCAGTTCTGGGCGTCTGTTCTTTTTCTTTTTCTTTTTTTCTCTTTTGGTTTTAGGGAAGTGTGCAGGGCTTGTCCTGGCTCTACACTCAGGGATTACTCCTGGTGAGCTCAGGGAACCATCTGGGGTGCCAGGGAATCCAGTTCAGCCACATACCAGGCAAGCTTCCTACCTGCTGTGCTATCACCCCAGTCCTGGACCTCTATTATTATGGTGAAGACCGCAATGATGATAATAAGACTTAACTCAATTCTGTTTTGGGTGGGGGGGATGTAGGTGTGTGTGTGTGTGTGTGTATGTGTGTGCATTTTCAGTACTGATAAAATAGAGGCAGTAAATTCACCGAGTTGACAACTGTTTCTCTTCAGTTCTTCGCACTACTATCTAGCCCACAGTCTGAGACGTAAAATCTATTTAATGAATGACTTAATGAGTGACCCACTGAATAAACGCCACCAGCAAGCAACTGTTCACCTGTTCATCTCGAGTCCTGCCTGATTTCCTTCCCTGAGTGAACTACCCAAGACCAGAAAAGCCTTAGGAGACTGGTAGCCGCAGGCACAGTGCTGGTCGTGGGGAGTTTGGGGAGAAACACTTTCAGGATTGAGGCACAGTGAGGCTGAGGAAGGGATGGCCATATAGGGTCCACTTGCCCCGGGTCAGGTGGGAGCTGGGAGTTCTGCCTCCTGGAACTCCACCCAGCCCGCAGCTGAAATTGTAGCATTGTCTGGATTACTTCTCTTCAATTCCAGGAAACCGACTCAGAAAAGTGGTTTCTCTCCTAGAAGTAACCAGTGCTAAGGACAGACAGGGAGCCCAGAGACACAGAGACATTGTCTGGGGCAATGATAGTGTCTGATGCTCACGCCAGGGAAGTGGAAGGGCTGAAATTTGAGATTCACCCCTAGAAATAATAGGTGAGGGGCCAGAGCAATAGCACAGCAAGTAGGGCGTTTGCCTTGCCGATCCCCGGCATCCCATATGGTCCCCCAAGCACTGGCAGGAGTAATTTCTGAGCAAAGAACCAGGAGTAACCCCTAAGCATTGCGGGTGTGACCTAAAAAAGCAAAACAAGCAAACAAAAATAATCATAATAGGTGATACTGTCCCACTTCCCTATGGACTTGAATATTTCCCCAGCAAAGATGTCTATTTACTCCGGGATCAACAAAAAGAAATTAGAACCTGATTTCAATAAGGAAGTGAGTAGGGAGTTTGATTTTAGAATAAACAATAGAATTGAAATGAATGATTTTGTACTGCGGTGTGAATGCGCATATATTTGCTGGACAATCATTCAATAATTATTCTTTAACTTCATGTACTTTTCTAAAAGTTTTCTTTCATAACATGTATAATTTATGTTTCTAAATGTGTGCTTAAAATATTGGGGGTGGGGAATGAGTGATGGAGTTAGGAGGTGGTCAGCAAACTTGAGGAGGAAAAGGAGCCATCCGACTTTGGAACAAGAATGCAATATCCAAACTACAAATCTGGAAAACACCCCCTCGATGATATGTTCGACGCCTTTGGATTAATTTCAGAGACTTCTATTAAGAAATAACAAACTTTGAAATCAGACTGATCTGTTTCAACTCCTGACTCACTTCTAAGTATGTTTTTAGAGAACTATAGTTAATAATTACTAAGCATTGGGTCAAATGCTTTGCCTGAGTGGTCTCCTTAAACATTATAATAATGAACCATCAGAGCTGTGGACTCTCAACTGTGACTTGGACAAGTACGTCCTATTTCTCACATTCCTGAACTTTTAAAGATTGTGAAACTTTACAGATGTCCAAAGCCATTTCCTTCTCAAATTTTTGGATGAAACCACTCAACCAAAAGCAATCAACCAATTTGAGTTTTCTTAAAATTCGTTATTAGTCCATTTCCATTCTCTATTCTGCTTCTGATACGTAAAAAGTGCTCACTAAACAGTAGTTAATGAAAGGAGAGAAGATTAATACCCTCGGAACTCTCTTGAAGCCCCATTTTCCCCACCGACGTCTTCAACAAAGCAGCCCTTCTAAGCGAGCTGAGAACTTGAGATGAGAAAGCCTAAGGGACAGGGATGGCAGCTTCAGGTGGCAGCGAAATGCTGTCAGGCTGAACTTAACACTTCATCAGAATAAACAGAGCTCTCTGAGGGAGAGCAACTCTTGCTCTCTCTCTGCCCTGGGAGGCAAGAGGGTCAACTAACTCGAGACCTAACTCTGTATCTGCACTCAAAGTTCACTTTAATTTGCTGTGGGCACACCCATGATCTCAAGTGTCCACTGGTCACATCCACTCTGCCATCACCCAACCCTGGCATTGAGTTCTTGTCCACTTGATCACTTGACATCCTGTTATTCGTTGATTTGCTCGAGCAGGCACCAGTAACGTTTCCATGTGTCCCTGTCACGTGCCAGTGTAGTCCAAAGGCATCTGCTTGCTCCAAGAATCATGCCTCACTCAAGTGAGAGAAGGAATCCGGAGTTCTGACCTCCATCAACCATTGAGAGTCAGGGACGCTGTCTTATTTGCCAAGTCGTCAAAAATCAGATGGGCTGGACATGTAATGCAAATTGGAGACAACCGTTGGACTAGAGCCGTTACCGACTGGATCCTATGGGATGTCAAAAGATCACGTGGCAGCCCACCTACAAGATGGTCAGACTTCATTGTTAAAACCCTAAACAAGCGGTGTGAGGTTCTTCTATTCCTGGAGCAAGGCATTGAGTTACATCTAATGAAAGAAACAAACAACAACAAAAAAACCCTTAAGCTACAGTGCCATCTTCTGGAAAACAAAAGAAAGACTTCTAATTTCCTAATGACTCTTGCAATTGTGGAAATAAAAATTAAAGAATGTTTGCCTAATTATCAGAAAGGTGTCAGGGACAGGAATACGGCTCAAGTCGCTGGAGCACGGGCTTCGAATGCAGGAGCCCTGGATTCTATGCCTGGCACTGGCTTCCCTCCAGCAGTGCTGGGAGAGCCCTAACCCCAGCCATGCATCAATCCCTCGGCTCAGCCAGGTGGGACTGCCCACCCCTAAAAAAAAAATGAAAAACAACTTTTCCAATTTTTAATTTAGTTCTTGGATTATGATACTATTATTAGTGGCTTAATGATTTCTCATGAACATGATCTGACATCATACCCATCACCAGTGTACCCATCTCTCCCCCCCCTCCCTCTAACCCGCCCAGCCACCACAACTCAGTTGTGTAGGTTAGTTCCCCCACTTACGTTGCCTTTGGATCTTTGTTGCCCCCTCGCTGTGTGTGTCTGAGTCCCTTATATGATAGATGATTCTGACTCTTACCTTCTGACTGACTTCATTCACCATATCCTCTAGCTCTCCCCAGATTGCTGCAAATCATGTGATTTTGTTCTTTCTTAGAGCTGAATTGCATTTTAATTATGATTATTCATCTCAACTTCTTTGATCCGTTTATCAGAGAGATATTACTCTTTTCAGCTTTCCTAGCTCTGAGTTAGACAATGAACATTTGCTTACCAGAACATGTGCTCATGGCTAAAGACTGACAGAGATGGAATTGGTGGCTTAGCCTGGCAGCAGCCCCTTCTAGAAGAGATAAAGACGCAGGTCAAGAGGCAGCTGGTGAATGTGAGACCCTGGAGAGGCCAGGATGCTCCAGGGAGCCTTCTCTGCCCCTACCCTGCCAAGCTCCAGCAGGCGGGAATCACCAGAAGCAGTTTCCAAAAATAACCTCATATGGGGAATTTCTGGCCATAGGTCAGCAAGAAGGGGATTCTGGTATATTTGTGGAGTATCAAGTGTAAGAAGAGCTCAGGAAGCATCTGAAGGGGTTCGATTTTTCTGGTTTTTTTTTTTTTTATTTTTTTTTTTTTTTTAAAAAAGAGGTCAGAGAGAGGGAAGGGAATGTGGACTCCGATAAAAAGGAGGGACAGGTCATGGGATAGTGTGTGATGACCGAGAGGGAAGGGCAGGGGATCAGGATAATGGCATTGAGGGGACGATGGTGCTAGGCTACAAGTGGACAGGGTGGGAGAGGCTCAGAGGGATCCAGCAAAGAAGAAAGAGATGACTGGGCTGGTGGCCGGTTCCGCTGGTCTGGTGGGGCTCCATGTGCAGGCGCAGCAGTAGAGGAAGAGGAGTCAGGTTGGAGTCTGCAAGGGAAGGGAGTGGAGAGGAGAAAGCAGCAGGGAGGAGTGGGTGGTGGTGAGGAGCAGCTTCTACATGCAAAACCAGCACTCAACCAGAGATGAGAGTCCCCTGCGGTTGCTAGGGTGGAAGTGGAGGTCAGTTCAGACAAGCATAGATGAGGAGGCATTGATTGGGGGCCTTCCAGGAGCCCGGGAAGCACCTTCCCTCAGAGGGGGTGGTGAGGCAGTAGTTGGAACAGGAGTAGAGGATATAGATGGCCAGAAGGACCGTGCTGCCTACGAGGGTCGGCAGACTGTTAGGAAGTGTCTTAGGGGGCGTCACAAGTAAGGAGAATTTGTTAAGTATGCAGGGTCTTGAGGGAGAAGGCCAAGAGTGCATGAGAAAGCAAACCTAGACGTATGGAGAAAAGATGGGAACATCAGAGAAACAGAGTCTGGACAGAAGAGACTTCTATCCATTTAGCGCTACTTTAGCTGTGTGTATATCACTTGTATCACTTGTCTTCCCCTTGTTCATTGATTTGCTTAAGCAGGTGCCAGTAACATCCCCATTTGTCCCTGTTCCCATGCTAGTATAGCCCAAGGACCTCTACTCGCTCCAGGAATATGAAGAGCCTTAAACCATTCCTTCAAGTCATAGGTTGGTCAAAATGGTATGATTAGAAGTTCCATTTGGGGGCCTATGGATACTCTTGCCCAGTGGATATTGAGACTAAACAATATTACAATAATGGGTTTGGTTCGAATGTCCCAGACTAATGTTAGGACCCGAAGGGAGACCAGGAGACAAGCCAGTGAGGTAGAGGCTCTGCTTTGGAATTTTGGCTGCCTATAATACTCCTAGGGTACAGTCATGAGAGCCACTTGGACAGAGATCCAGTATCCTGGTCCTCCGCAAACAGCCCCAGAAAACAGAGGGCAAGATAGTAAGGTTTGGACATCTCCCCAGCTCTCTGTTCCCAACTGTGGGAGTGCTGAACCCTGAATGGAGAGGGGGGGAAAAAGGCACCATTCTGTCTTCCATGCTGAGACTGAACAATCTTCATAACTTTCTTCTAAGAAAACATTTCTTGATCATTCTTAGCTTCCAGGAGCGTCTGCAATCTCCCCCACAGGTGTGTGTGTGTGTGTGTGTGTGTGTGTGTGTGTGTGTGTGATCCTTGTGTCTCCAGCGGACCCAAGCAGCCCCAGGGAAAAGCGGAATTCCATCAACGGGAACCAAGGCAAAGTGCCTTGGTTTCATCCCGGATCCCTTGGGCCCTGCGCTTCCGGGAACGTCTGCAATCTCTACCCACATCCCAAAACGCAAAACTGCGCGGACGCGCTTAGCGCCCTCTTACTACCTATCTTGCACGAGGTACCAGTGAACCTTGGTTCCTACATCCTTGCCACCCACCCAAACTCTGCAAACAGACCAGACACCTACTAACTGTACTATCGAGTCACCCAAGAACTCACATTTGCACCCTACAATAGTCATAATGGTAAAGAAATAAGAAAGCAAACAACTAGGTGGTCCAGTTCGAGTTCAAGTTCTCTCCCAAGGTTATGACCATGTGGTCTGCTGGGACTGTAGTCACTAGATCAACAAGAGACTAAGAAGCTTCTCCCAAGCTCACTCACATGTGATTGCTGGGTCTCACTTCCATCAGACTCCTGCCCAGATCGGCGACATGCACCCTGTGGACCATCTCACATTACGTCTCAGGACAGATGAGCTGAGTTCTGCCCGAGAAAGGGATCAGAGAGCACATGCCACCCTAACCCCTACTGCAGGCTCTCCATCATCTCTCCAAGGACACAGCAACTGTCACTCTGCAAAGCTTGATTGGTCACACACCAACCCTGCAGAAATACAGGGAAGGATCCAGCAGAAATACAGCCCCGAGGTGAGGGTCCCTGGCAGAAAGCCTGGGCCATGGCCTGACCACATGCAGAGATGAATAAAGTCTCTCTCCCTCTTCTTCCTCTCCCTGATGTGACTAGTTTAACCCACCCAGCTGCTGCTCTGGCAACACTGGTTGTACCCAGTATCAAATATTCTCTTTGACGTTTTCCAGGAAAGGATTGAATGACAACTCTTTAAAGCCATCTAATCAAGCTCTCTTTCAGAGTCAAGTAAATGGTGCAGTTCCCTATTCTTGGAGCTCAGATTTTGTTACCTTTCTGCCCTGTGCAATCAAGAACAACACATCCTTATGTGGGACTGGCCAACAGCATGTCATCAAAATGACCACTGAGACAATATTCTTATTGTTGGGAAAAGCGACCTTGTGCCTTGGTCCCCCACCCAGCTGCTTGAGTGACCCCCACACACACACACCCCACACACACAGAGATAAGCTTCCCTCACAGCCTGGGACGTGTTTCTTGTCTGCATCAGAGAACACCGCAATGTTTCAAGTTCACTCTGTGCTCCTTTGCTTTGCACAAGTACAAGCACCACACAGCGCCTCCCCCTTCCCTCTACAGCATCTGTTCTGAATGGGAAAAACTTGAGGTGCCTCTGTCACTGCATTAAAGGTGTTCATGTAGGTGAATTGCCCTGCATTCACTGCTGGGAGCCGACACCTTGCCCATGGAGTCTAGGCCAGCTATGGAGGCTAACCTTGTTTGTTTCTTCTCTGGGTGGGTAAAGCGTTTGCTCACTGAGCGCTTGACCTCATTTCCCTTTCCTTCATGATTCTGATACTAAGATGCAATAGAAAGAAGTATATGGAACTGTCTCTTGGAATTGATAAATGGTGCATAAGATTCCACCCAATTTATTGAAAATAAAACAGTGTTTTGAAGGAGAGAAGTAATGAAAGAAGTTAAAGATCACTACACCACCATGGTTCCAAAAACAGCTGTTGGCCATTAGCGCCACCGCCAGTTGTTCATCCACAGCCTTCAAAATGCTCCAAACACTGGGAGACTGATTCCTATTGCACTTAACAAAAAAATGAAATTAAGATGTAGGAGGTAAAGCCACCTCATCAAAATGACACTTCCTCTATTTTTCAGGTTCTTTGTGTAAATTCTTCCCTAAGCCTCTCCCTTGCATTCCACAGCTGAATGGGTGCAAGCCTTGCCTGTGCACTCTGTCCCGCCATTCCCCACCCAACTCATGAGCCTCAAGGAGCCACACAGCAGAATGCGTAGAGATAAAAATGGTACTTTATTTATTCATGAATGAGCAGGCACTTCTTGAAAACCTCTTGCATGCCAAACCCTTCCCCAAGGGAAATGCTTTGTAGAAACAACTCTTTGCCTCTGCTTTTTCCCATGATTCCAGTCTGGGAGCAAATAGGGAATTCCCAGAACACCTACAACAGGACTCTGGAGACTCTTGTAGTAGCAGAAATCAAGTTGGCAAAGGAAAGCAAATAAGCTTCATCGTAGAAATCAGGAAATTATCTTCACCACCTTCGGCCCTTAGAAGAACGTACTGAAATAGAGACAATAACGGGATAGTGGAATAGTTTGTAGAAAGAGTGGAGTTTAACTCAACAGACTGAATCTGGGTATCAGTTTTGCTATAAAACTCTCAATTGGAGCACTGAGCTAGAGTTTCAACCATGGTCAATATGCCAAAGATGAGTTGAATCATTCAACTCTTACTTACGCCAAAGTAAGAGTTGAATGATTCATTCTTCATACACACAACACAGTCCATGGTTCTTGTGAGGTCATTATCACTTGTTTTGCTTCAGGGCCACGCCAAGCTATGTTCTGTGCTTATTCCTGGCTCTGTGCTCAGGAATCACTCCTGGTAAACAAATGCCCTACCCACTTTACTATCTCTCTCTTCCTTACCATCCAATTTATTGACAAGAAAAGAGACTCAAAATTATATGTTTAGGGCCTTTGCCCACAGAGGTTGAAAGAGAACCAATGCCAGGTGGATTTTCACAGAAATCATCTCCTTAAATATGGACAAGGCTGGGCTTGGGCAGCATCAGGAGTTTCATATCTCCAGAAGCAACAGGGAGCTTGGCTGTGGCTAAGCCCTACTTACCTCTGGTGGGGCTGACACAGGCTTTCCCACACATGCCCCTGCAGCACTTGAGGTTGCCCTGGCACTGGCCATCAGTCTCACAGTAGTTGGGAGGGTTAAGCAGCAAGCACTCTCCGTACACCTGAGGACACTGCCCAGGCTTTGACCTAGCTAGTGAGAGAAGAGTCAGAGGTCAGAGCTCTGCACCTTCTATACACACCCGCCCCTGTGCAGTGTTTCGAGGTCATCGTGTGCTCCATCTCATCTCTCAAAGACGCCCTGCACCAGCCAGCAGGAGGGCTCATCCGCTCCCCTCCCTTTTGACCATGTCTCCTTCCTTTCCTGAGTCCTGCATATATTTTCTCAGGAACAATCTGGCTTTCCTCTACCTCACAGCCAGTTATCCAGAGCTGCCTGGTTACCTGAACTAGCAAATCCTAGTGACTGGAAACAGACCTCGTGAGAGCTGGTCACTCCACTGTTAGGAAGATCACTTTCGGTCTGGCACTCCCTGACTCACTGACAACCGTGACTCAACTTTCCCTGGGATGGTGGACCCCATGGCTACTCCTGGCCCCCAGGATGCTGTGTGCTCAGGCTTCTTCCTCCCCGTCACTGCTCTGGACTCACCTTGTGTGGAAGCTCCACAGGGTCGAAGCAACTAGTGCCACAACTATACCGGCAACATTTCTGCTTCTCTGGGCACTGCCAGTCACTCTGGCACTCATCATCATACCAAATGCAGTGGACATTGTTATTCACAGGAGGACAGCCTCCAGCTTTCACAGCTTTGGGAGAGAAGAGCAAAGGTCAAGAAGAGGAAGCTGCTGAGAACCCACCCAGGCTAATGAAGAGCATGAGGGCCACTTGCACAAGGGGCCCCAACCTTGGCGGTCCATTGGGAGAGGAATCAACCACTCTCTCCGGCTGCCGGGAAAGTAGTGGGTTCCATGAAGGAACAGGGCAAGGAGACAGCTAACTCCTGGATAAAAGCTAAAGGCTCTCAGCCAATGTCTCCTGACCCAGTCAAAACAAGTCTATTCAGGGCTGGAGATGTGTAGTAACGGAGGTAGAGAGATGTAAACAAAAGCAAACAGACCAACAGGGTAGGTTGAGAGTTAGCAAGAGGCAAGGAAACAGATAAAATAACAGAAGCAAATAGAAGACCAAGGCGAGCCTGAATTAGACAGGTCCAAGTGTAAAGGTGAGAGGGAGAGAGAGAGAGAGAGAGAATGAGAGAGAGAATGAGAAAGAGAGAGATCAAAAAGAGAGGAGTGCCTTGGAGACTAGTCAATTAGTGGGAAAGGCACTTGCTTTGCATTCACTTGTCCTAGGTTTGATCCCCAATACTCCCAGTGGTCCCCAAGTACAGCCAGGAGTGATCCTTTCATGCAGAGCCAGAAGTAAGCCCTTAGCACTGCCAGCTGTGGTTCCACCACCAACACCAAAAAAAGTGGGAGCTGGCAGGAGTGTGAAAGAATCTTGAGAGGGCCAGAGCGATATCCCAGCGGGTAGGGCGTTTGCCTTGCACGGTCAGCCCATGCCAGCCTGGGTACGATTCCCAGCATCCCATATGGTCCCCGAGCACCGCCAGGAGTAATTCCTGAGTGCAGAGCCAGGAGAAACCCCTGAGCATTGCCGGGTGTGACCCAAAAAAGAAAATAAAAGAGTCTTGAGATGGAGAGTGGCAGACAAGAAGCATTTCCAGATGCTCAGAAACCCTCCCACAGACTTGGTTCCATCTGCATGTGAGCCCACACTTTTGGAAGGTCAGAGACTTCAGAACCTAGAAAAAGGCACAGCCCCAGAGCCCACCTTTCACTCCTCAGCCAAGAGCATAGCAGGGAAGCGCCCAACTCACATTTCTGAGCACCTTCCACAGTCCATGGCGCCAGAGTTCCCAGGATAAGAACGACCAGGGGGAAGAGGCTGAAGGACTCCATGACGAGATCTGGGCGACTCTGACGGCCAATGCCGAACCCCACTATTTATCCCTTCCCAGTGGGTGGGACAGTACTAAGCTGTTCTTGCTCCTCCCAGCTGCAAATTCATGGGCAGGGAAGTTCAGCATGAGAAATCCTGATCTCAGGGGATAGTGGCTCCCTTCTGTTCAAGGCAGGACTGTGATGCCAACCAAGGAACAGCTAGTGATAATAGAAGAGAGTGGCCCAGAATGGTCCCCAGGCCATTTGCCTGGTAGGGAAGAGGTCAAAAGAGGTCAACTGCAAAGATCCTAATGAGATCTGGCGGTCAAACCAGAGATGTGGACTGTAGGACACAACCTTGCATGATTACACCCTCTTTCTCACATTCCTGGACTCTCAAAGATTGTGAAACCCTACAACTGGCTAAAGCCCTTTCCTTATCAAAAATTCAGTTGAAACATAACTGAAATAGATTGTGTTTCTCTGAATCAATAGCACCCTTATATCCCCAGTCAGCATCCAAGAAAGTTGCCCAAAGAAGGGAGTAGAAGGAAGAGCTCTGCCTTGAGTCATTATCTTGGAGCTCAGTGTTCCTAACTTTCAAATGTGCTAAAAACAGGTCAGAGGATTTAGAGATTCTATAAGGACTCTGAAATGCATCAAAGAGAGGCTCAATTGGCCGAGCATAAGCTTTGATGCAGAAGGCCTGGGTTCAATCCACAGCATTACGAGGTCCCTGGAGCACTGTCTGGAGTGACCTCCCCCCCACACACACACTCCCAAGCACTGAGTTGTGAGTAACTCCTGAGCACCTCCTGGTGTGGCCACAAAAAGAAACAGAATAAATGGCTTGAATCTCTTATGATGGAAGAGAATTGAAATGAATTTGAGATAAAGAGAAAAGGCAGGGTTAGAGAAATTCCTCACATGTGAACACAAGCTTTGCCTATAGGAGCTCTAGGCCCCATCCCAAGCACCACAGAATGGTCTACTGAACATGGCTGGAAGTGACCCTTTGCTCACTTAGGAGGGAGGGAGGGAGGGAGGGGAGGAGTAGCTTTTGAGTAGCATGGGATGTTTTAGTCCCCAAACTAAAAGAGAAGGTGACTGTATCACTATCATGTAATTATAGTTTCTATGATGAACTTTAAGCTATCTGTGGAATTTTTGATTTTCAGGAATGCATCCTGCCCCCAAACCTCCTGCAGGTATCACTTTGTCTTAAAAAGTTATAGCTGCATTATATTAATTCCTTTCTCTATGTTGTCCAGACCTCTGAGATTGGCTCTCATCATCAAGAGAATGATCTAATTACTCCTAGAATTCAATCCAAACTTGTCTAACTGCACAGTGCAAGCTCTTGCCGAAGTACCTTCTTAAAACTGGGAATTTCCCATTGATTTCTCAGAAGGAAAGTGTGTCGAAATTCAAGAAGATATGAAAGAGTCAAGCTTTGCCTGTTAATGACAACTCCTCATGAGCGCATTTATAAAGTATTCTCCAACTAGACAGTCAACTGGCAGTAGGCCCTTCTGTTCTCACTTTGTTTTCTGGCAGGGGAAAAGAGGGGAATAACTGCCAATCTTCCTCCCCTCTGTTCCTTCTCATTTCAGAAGACACTTCCCTTGAGCCAGACTCAAAAGAGTCTCTGAGGGACCAGAACAGCGGGACAGGTGTTAGCCTTGAAACACATGACATATCGATGACACACAATGCTGTTGCTTTCAGGTAGGCTATGTAAAATGGTAAAGCTAACCCTCTCACTTACCTCCTTGCTGGCGGATCCTCCATCCCGGATGAGTCATCTTCTAAATGATATCGCTGGGTCTATTTTGGAATGGGAGCAGAGTTTCCTCCTGCTAGATGGGTTCCAGGAGCCTCCACCCCGAAATGCGCAAAATTCAGGCCCACTCCACATAACTCAGCTGTGTGACAGATTTACTTAACACACTACATGATGCTCACAGTTATCCTTCCTGTCGTTCTGTTAGGATACACCGAGAAGACAGGGGAGTAACCTGTATCATAATACCTCAGTATATCCTGAGGATTGAGGGTAGGGGGACTACAAAGATACCAGCTCAAGAACACTAGGAAACCAATGGGCAAAATGTGCAAAGCTCAACAACCTCAATGAGTAAAAACAGTATCAACAAAAGGGTAGCAACACCAGCAAATTCTCTCGGTGTCTTCAGTGATCCTATGATGATGGGTCAATGAGTTCAAATTCACAATAGAACAAAATAGTCAGCAAAGCACAAGAAGGTAAGAGAGTCAAAATGAAAGTCTACTACAGTCAGAGATGACAGAAATGAAGAACACAGTAGGTGATATTTTAAAAAAATGTCAGTAGAAGCTCTGAACATCAGGATAACAGAAGTTGAGCAAATGATCATGGAACTCCAAGAGGAGAAAGGAAAACCACTAGGAAACAGAAGACAGTGGCCAATGGCCTGAAAGAAATCCACAGCATACTAGAGAAGTATGGGGGTGAGCTTAAGAGGACGATATAAGACTCATCGGCGTCCCTGAAGAACAGGAAGACAAACATGATAAAGAAACATTTTTTTAAATCATTGATGAAAACTTTCCGAAGTGAGGGATTACAGGTTCTGAGATTCAAGAGACCCAAAGAGAGGCCGAAGCAGTAGCACAGTAGGGAGGGTGTTTGCCTTGCAAGCAGTCCACCCGGGTTCTACCCCAGATCCCATATGGTCCCCCCAAGCACTGCCAGGACTAATTCCTGAGCGAAGAACCAGGAGTAACCCCTGAACACTGCTGGGTGTGGCCCAAAAAAGGAGAGAGAGAGAGATCCAAAGAGGTCCAGTGAAAACAGACCCAATCAGGAAAATTCCAAGACACATTATACTCAAAATCACAAAACCCAAAGTTAGAGACAAAATATTGAATGCAGCAGGATCATAGAAGAACTTGTATATAAAGGAAAGCTCACTGAATGCACAGCTGACCTATCAAATGAGACTCTATGAGCCAGAAGAATATGGAAGAATGTAGTATGAAACAAACATAGTATGTATGTTTCCTACACACTAAAAAGAATATAGTATGGAAAAAAACATCTCTGAATGCAGCAGTTATGTGTACCTAGGTCGAGAAGTCAACATGATGAATGACCTAAAACCTGAGCTGCACAGGAGGAAGAGAGCGGCATGAAATGTCTTCAAAAGCATCAAAGAAATCGCTAAAAAGGACAAATAACCTCTGGCTCTGGGCACATCTCTGACTCCACTGTTCTCCATGCAGTAACATATGCCTTAGAGACCTGGGCCCTACAAAAGCAGGATGAGAATGCTTTTCGGGTCTCCCAAAGAGGAATCAAAAGAGCTATGCTTGGAATATCACGCCTCACTCAAGTGAGAGAAAGAATCCAGAGTTCCGACCTCCGTCGCTGTTCCAGAGTCAGGGGCGCTGTCTCATTTGCCAAGGCATCAAAAATCAGATGGGCTGGACATGTAATGCGATTTGAAGACAACCGCTGGACTAGAGCCATTACCAACTGGACCCCACGGGACATCAAAAGATCACGTGGCTGCCCACCTATAAGATGGTCAGACTTCTTCGTCAAGACCCTGAACGAACGGTTTGAAGTTCTTCATATTCCTGAAGCAAGCAGATGTCATTGGGCTACACTGGCACGTGATAGAGTCAAATGGAAATGTTACTGGCACCCACTCGAGGCAATCGATGAACAATGGAATGTCTAGTGATCTAGTGATCTAGTAGTATGAAATGTCAATGACTTGACCACTTCACCAAGAATATACTATCCAGCTAGATTATCATTCAGGTTTGAAGGGACTATACAGAGCTTCATGGACAGGCAACAGATTGAGAATTTACAGCCTTGAAACCAGTTTTGCAATAAGAATTCAAAGGGATTCTTTAAAGGACAGAAGAAACTTCCTGTCATGTGGCATTGAGTATGGCTCTCGCTAATGGTGCGTATGACTGTCCTCTATAAATTAAGAAAGGAGAAAAACATCTAGTAACTCATCATCACAAATAGACTTTCATTGATTTATTTTCTGGTAATTCTATTTGCCATTCCCTTAAGTTTCATTGGACTAAGGAATATGCAATAAATGTGTTATATATATTCCTGCCAAGGGGATAGTACAAAACCTGGGGACACCGGCGATTGGATTGCGGTTGGAGTAGTGTATGCCTGAAATTACTTTATTACGAACAACTTGTAAATCATAATGTCTCAATAAAAATGCCCCCAAAAAAAGAAAAGAAAAACCTTTTGCAATATCATATCAAGAGAAGATACATGTGGCGCAGGAGACATAGTATAGTGACTAGGATGCTTGCTTTGCCCTCAGTTAACCTGGCTCTAATTCCTACAACCCATAAGGTCCCCCCAAATTGCACCAGGTGTGATCTATGAGCACAGAGCCAGCAGTAAGCCCTGAGCAGCAAGGGGTGTGGCCCAAAAACTCAACCACCCCCAGCAAAATGACTGGTGACAGTTATTTCAGTTTTGGGGTTATATCTTGGTTTTAGTACTTCCCCAAACTCACAGCGAAGGGCTCCTTCCCTGACTTCTTGCCCATCTGCCCAATGCTCAGTCCACGAACGTTTCATTGGCTCAAAGGCCAGTCCCACTATACTACCACCTAGGGAGCCACATTCGCCAGTATCTGGTTGTTCCCTGGGGTTTGATGCCCCTCTATGAGAGTTGCTCTTCTGCGTGATGCCCTGGCCAAGGTGCTTCACTCAAACACAAGCTCCACTCCTGAGGTCAGCAAAGGTGGTGGCCTGGCTCCTGACCATGAAGAACACAAGTGTCCAATGGTATCTTCTGCCCCCTTTTCCAGCACCCAACAAACCACAGACCTCGGAAACGTGACAGAGAACCCAACAAGGTTCAGTCACCTCTGTTCTTGCTGCTGCTACCAAATGGCTTTTAGTATATGTGCTGCTGAAGCGAGCACAGCTACCAAATGGCTTTGAGTAATCAAAATAAATAATCCACATGAATCCAGAAGTAAAATTGGCTTTGTTAAAGGATTCGATAACACCAGCTAGCAAGTAGGCAAGCATCATCTTAGACTTTTCAAATAAACGTTCTCCTATGGTGCTCTGGTTTGTGTTGGTTTTAAATTTTGCCTCATCATCCCGGAGTGTTTTCTAAAGCAACCAAACCACTCTGCCCTCCCAAGGACAGAAGGGAGGGGCAGGAGCAATAGCACAGCAGGTAGGGCGTTTGCCTTGCACGCGCCTGATCCCAGGTTCAATTCCCTGGCATCCCTTATGCTCTCCCAAGCACAGCCAGGAGTAATTCCTGAGTACAGAGCCAAAAGTAATCCCTGAGCATTGCTGGGTGTGACCCAAAAAAGGAAAAAAATAAAGGACAGAGGGGAGAACAAGGCTTTTAACTCCTCCAGTTCTAATGTTCTCTCTTTTCAACTTTCAGACTGACAGCTCTAAACACCAGTGAGTCATTTCTTGCCTCCATTTAAACTAAGGTGTCGTGAGTTTTCATCCCTTATACAGATGAGGTCTACAGTTCTCTTGTCAACTGAAAAAGCTCCAGCAGCTGAGCTTTTTGTCCTTCATCCATTTTGTCCTTAAATATTTAAGGTGGTGAAATTTCTTGGGGTGTGAAGCAGGCAGGGAGGCAGATAGGGAAGGGCCACAGGGCAATGAGCTCTCAGGGGAATAAAACCAGGCTGAAGGCTGTCAAGACCCACCTTGCCAGCACAGGAACTTTACCTGGAGCCAGCAAAGACCCAGGGAACATTGAAACTCCCCCTGCTAGAGAAGCTAGGAGGTCAGGAAAGGAACACCAAAGAAGACCGTCAATCACTCCCGCTCTGTCTCTTGGCAACCACCCCAGTAATGGACCCTTACCTAGCTAGAAAGCCCCACATTGGAGGTTGGGGAACAGCTTTAAAGAAACCCGATGAAAGCCAGTTTGAAGAAAGGAGGTGGGCGCATGTGCTGCCCATGTGCTGCTGCTGAGCGTGTGAGGTGGCCGAGGACTGTCCCCTGCACCGCCCTCAGGAGATGTGGACTTTCATGCTCTTATGCTGGGGGCTGTACTGGATGGAGCTCTCTCTACTCTGGAGAAACCGTACCTCTGTCTGTCTGTCTGTCTGTCTGTCTGTCTGTCTGTCTCTCTCTCTCTCCCCTCCCTGCCTCCCTCCCTCCCCCTGCCCTGCTCTTGGTGCAGGGAGACTGCTCAGAGGGAGAGTGACTGTCTTGCAGGCCATGTCCACTCCCCTGCAGAACCCCTGATGCCGAGTGTTTGTGCAAACTCCACGATTGCAGCTGACTGATCTCAGCCCACACAAGGGGCTCAGCCTGGGGTTGGCAGTAGGTAAGTGTGGAACAGCTCTCAGCAGCAACAGTGAAGGAAAAGGGGTACCAAACTTAAAAATGAATGAATGCATTCTTGGTTCTCATGCAAACTTTATAATAATACATTAACTATAGGATAATATTCTGAATTTGCCCTTTTACACTGATTTGGAGGACATTGGAGCAATTACTTGAATACATAAATGTATGTACTTGAATAAACATAAATGTTTATTCCATTGAAATCTTTAGCATATGTGGTGTTCTCAAATGTAAACTTTAGTTTGTCATTTATTCTATTGTTTTTTGTTCTCTAACAACTTTTGTAACACATGAAGATTTGACTTAATCGTAGGTATGTTTCTAACTAGATTGACTTTTTTCCTTTGAACTAATTATATATACTTCTATTATTTCTAGTAGATTGTGGATAATTATACCAAAGTTACAGAATTACTGATAAATGTTCATATTCAACAACTGATGAAATTTGTCAGTTTTATTGAATAATTATGAATTAAATGATAATGTCTACCGAAAATCACAATTTTGAATCTTTCCACTATAAGATACCTTTCCACTGCTTTATTATTATTATCATTGTTATTATGATTATTATTATTATTATTAAATCGCCATGAAATAGTCCATTACAAAGCTGTTCATGATTAGTTGCAGTCGTACCATGTTCCTACATCCATCCATCCATGCACCAGTGCATATTTCCCACCACAAATGTCCCCAGTGTCCCTCCCACCCCACTCCCTCAACCTGCCTCTATCTAAGGCAGGTACTTTTCTTCTTTCTCTCTTTCTCTCTCTCTTCTTTGCACATTGGGTTTGCCACACAGACACTGAAGGCTTATCATGTATGTCCCTTTACCTACCTTTTTTTTTTTGCTTTTTTGGGTCACATCCAGCAATGCTCAGGGGTTACTCCTGGCTCTTTACTCAGGAATTACTCCTGGTGGTGCTCGGGGGACCATATGGGATGCCGGAGATCGAACGTGCAAGGCAAACCCCATACTCGCTTGCAATCCCTCTGGCCCTTTATCTACTTTCAATGCTCAGTTCTAGTCCAGCATTACCATTTCCAACTATTATTTTCAGAATGGTCCCTTCTCTATCTAACCTATCTTCTGCCTCCCACACACTTGTGGTAGATTCCAACCACTGACACATCCTCCTGGTCCCTATTTTGCCTGGCCTTGGATATTAGTCTCACACTATATTTTTATATAATACAAATGAATGAAGTCACTACATATCTGTGCTTCTCCTTTTTTAAAACAATTTTTATACCACCGTGAGATTACAAAACTGTTCATGTTTGGGAGTCAGTCATTCAGCACACATCCCTCGTCCAGTGTCCATTTCCCACCACCAGTGTCCCCTGATTCCGTCCCCCTTCACCCAGTCTGCCTCTATGGCAGGCACTTTTGCCTCTTTCTCTCTTTCTCTCTCTCTGTCTCTCTCTTCCTTCTCTTACATATTGTGGATCACAATACATACATTTAGAGGTTATCATGTGTATCCCTTTGTCTATATTCAATGCTTACTTCTACGCTGGTATAATTTCCAACAGTTATTAGCACACTCTTCTGACTCCCACACACTTGCAGTAGATTCTACCCACTGAAAAGACCTCCTGATCCATGTTTTACCTGGCCTTGATATTGATATCATACTATTTTTATATCATGCAACTTCTGATACATTTCACTCAGCATGATCCATGTCCATCCATTTTTAGGTAAATTTCATGACTTTACTTTTCCCAACAGCTACGTAACATTCCATCATGTAGATGTACCACTCATTCTTTATCCAGTCGTCTGTTCTGGGGTATTCAGATCATTTCCAGATTCTGGCTATTGTGAATAGTGCAGCAATGAACATAGAACTGCAAATATGTTTCTGCTGTGTGATTTTGAATCCCTAGGATATATTCCCAGGAGTGGTATGGCTAGGTCAGATGGGAGCTCAATTTCTAGTTTTTAAAGAAATGGTGGATTAAAGATCTCAAGATCAGTCCTGAGTCCACTGTTTTCTGATTTAGGGAATTAAACTCATCTGAGAACCTCAGCACCTGCCTCCCGTTCGGCAGTGCCCTAGCAAGTCACTGACTTAATTATCTCCGCGCAGACAAGTGGTTCAGCCTGGGGTTAGAATCAGATGTTAGAATAAGAAGCGTAACAACTCTCAGTAGTAGAGTCTTAATCGTGAAGGCAAAAGAGAGAGAGGGAGAGAGAGAGAGAGAGAGAGAGAGAGAGAGAGAGGAGCGTGCACTGCTGAAGCCTCATGATCCAGCTGCAGGAGGCTCACAGACTCCGGCTTGCCCTTACCGACCCATCTCATAAGCATCAATGAGTAATAAACACAAGCAGTCTGTGCAGAGATGAAATGCTACTTTATTTATTCATGGATCAATAGGCAATTCCTAAAAACACCTGTGTGCCAAACCCAATCCCAAGGGAAATATTTGGTAGAAACAAGCCTTCGCTATGGCATATTCCCATTATTCCAGTCGAGGAGCAAACACCTAAAACAGGAATCTGGAGCCTCTTATAATAGCAAAGATTAGTTGACAGAGGAAAGAAAATCAATCTTCAGCTTAGAAACCAGGAAGTTATTTCACGAACTTCCTCCTTTAGAGAGACTTTCTGAAATAGAGAAAATAACAGAACGGTAGGTTAGTTTGTAGAAAGATTTGAGTTTCACTCAATAGACTGATTCTGGGACTCAGTTTTACTTTAAAATTTGTCTGGGAGCACTGAGCTGGGTTATCAAAATCCACTGCTCCTTTGACCAGGGCCCTGGTCAATAGACCAAAGGAAATCTAGAAACTTTGTAATGCATTTATTTCTCTGGCACACGGGCATTAGCAGCTCTCATAAGACCAACCCAGCTGGTCTTAGGACTTATTCCTGCCTCTGTGTCAGGGATCATTGCTGGTGGATTTAAGAGAACCATAAAAGATGCCGGGAAATCAAACTGGGATAAGACTTATGGAAGGTAAATGCCCTAACCACTGTGCTATCGCTCCCTTTCTCACCCTCCAATTGACTAATAAGGAAAGAGACTTAAAGCCTCATGCTTAGGGCCATTACTTGAAGAGGTGGAGAGAATCAATGCCAGGTGGATTTTCACAGAAATCCTCGCCCTAAATCTGGACAAGGCTGGGCTTGGGCAGCATCAGGAGTTTCATATCCCCAGAAGCCTCAGGGAGCTTGGCTGTGGCTAAGCCCCTCCTTACCTGTGACGGGCCTGACACAGGATTTCCCCCACATGCCCTTGCAGCACTTGAGGTTGCCCTGGCACTGGCCATCCGTTTCACAGTGGTTGGGAGGGTTAAGCATCATGCACTCTCCGTATACCTGAGGACACTGCCCAGGTTTTTCCCTAGCTAGTGAGAGAAGAGTCAGAGGTCAGAGCTCTGCACATTCTATACACACCTGCCCCTCTGCAGTGTTCGAGGTCATCGTATGCTCCATCTCATCTCTCAAAGCCGCCCTGCACCAGCCAGGAGGAGGGCCCGTCCGCTCCCCTCCCCTTTTTGACCATATCTCCTTCCTTTCCTGAGTCCTGCATATATTTTCTCAGGAACAATCTGGCTTTCCTCTACCTCACTACCAGTTATCCAGAGCTGCCTGGTTACCTGAACTAGCAAAGCATAGTGACTGAAAACTGACCTCGTGAGAGATGGTCACTCCACTGTTAGGAAGATCACTTCCTGTCTGGCACTCCCTGACTCACTGACAACCTTGACTCAACTGTCCCTGGGATGGTGGGCCCCCTGGCCACTCCTGGCCCCCAGGATGCTATGTGCTCAGGCTTCTTCCTCCCTGTCACTGCTCTGGACTCACCTTGTGTGGGAAGCTCCACAGGGTCGAAGCAACTAGTGCCACAGCTATACCGGCAGCATTTCTGCTTCTCTGGGCACTGCCAGTCACTCTGGCACTGTTCATGATACCAAATGCAGCGGACATTTTTATTCACAGGAGGACAGCCTCCAGCTTTCACAGCTTTGGGAAAGAAGAGCAAAGGTCAAGAAGAGGAAGCTGCTGAGAACCCATCAAGCTTGGGAGCGTGAGAGCCACTTGCACAAGGGGCCCCGACCTTGGTGGTCCATTGGGAGAGGAATGAACGGCTGCCGGGAGAATGGTGGGTTCCATGAAGGAACAGGACAAGAAGACAGCTAACTCTTGGATGAAAGCTAAAGGCTCTCAGCCAATGTCTCCTGACCCAGTCAAAACAAGTCTATACAGGGCTGGAGATGTGTAGTAACGGAGGTAGAGAGACGTAAACAAAAGCAAACAAACCAACAGGGTAGGTTGAGAGTTAGCAAGAGGCAACGAAACAGATGAAAGAACAAAAGCAGATAGAAGACCAAGGAAAGCCTGAATCAGACAGGTCCAAGTGCAAAGGTGAGAGTGGAGAGAGAGAAGAGAGAGAGAGAGAGAGAGAGAGAGAGAGAGAGAGAGAGAAAATGAGAGGGATCGGACAGAGAGGGGTGCCTCGGAGACTAGTCAATTAGTGGAAAAGGCACTTGCTTTGCATTTGTTTGACCTAGTTTTGATCCCCAATATTCCAAGTGGCCCCCAAGTACAGCAGGAGTGTTTCTTTCGTGCAGAGCCAGGAGTAAGCCCCTTAGCACTGCCAGCTGTGGTTCCACCACCAACACCAACAAATGTGGAGGCTGGCAGGAGTGTGAAAGAGACTTGAGATGGAGAGTGGCAGACAAGAAGCATTTCCAGATGCTCAGAAACCCTCCCACAGACTTGGGCCCATCTGCATGTGAGCCCACACTTTGGAAGGGCAGAGACTTCAGAACCTAGAAAAAGGCACAGCCTCAGAGCCCACCTTTCACCCCTCAGCCAAGACCATAGCAGGGAAACACCCAACTCACATTTCTGAGCACCTTCCACAGTCCATAGCGCCAGAGTTCCCAGGATAAGAGCTACCAGGGGAAGAGGCTGAAGGACTCCATGACGAGATCTGGGCGACTCTGACGGCCAATGCCGAACCCCACTATTTATCCCTCCCCAGTGGGTGGGGCAGTACTAAGCTGCTCTTTCCCCTCCCAGTTGTAAACTCATGGGCAGGGAATTCAGCATGAGAAATCCTGATCTCAGGTGACAGGGGCTCCCCTTTTGTTCAAGGCCAGTCTGTGATGCCAACCGAGCAACAACTAGTGATAATAGAAGAGAGTGGCCCAGAATGGTCCCCCAGGCCATTTGCCTGTAGGGAAGAGGTCAAAAGAGGTCAACTAACAAATCCTACTGAGATCTGGAGGTAAAATCAGAGATGTGGACTCTAGAAGGTGACCTTGGATGATTACACCCTCTTTCTCACATTCCTGGACTCTCAAAGATTGTGAAACCCTGCAACTGGCTAAAGCCCTTTCTTAACAAAAATTCAGATGAACCATAACTGAAATAGATTGTGTTTCTCTGAATTAACAGCACCCCTATATCCCCAGTTCAGCATCCAAGAAAGTTATCCGAAGAAGGGAGTAGAAGAAAGAGCTCTGCCTTGAGTCAATATCTTGGAGCTCAGTGTTCCCAACTTACAAATGTGCTAAAAAACAGATCATAGGGTTGAGAGATTTCATAAGGACTCTGAAAAGCATAATAGGGTCAAAGAGAGGCTCAATTGGCCAAGCATAAGCTTTGCATTCAGAAGGTCTGTATTCAATCCCCAGCATTACGAGGTTCCTGGAGCACGGTCTGGGTGACCGCCCCACACACACACTCCCAAACACTGAGTTGTGAGTAAGTCCCGAGCACCTCCTGGTGTGGCTACAAAAATAAACAGAATCAATGGCTTGAATCTCTTATGATGGAAGAGAATTGAAATGAATTTGAGATAAAGAGAAAAGGCAGGGTTAGAGAAATTCCTCACATGTGAACACAGGCTTTGCATATAGGAGCTCTAGGCCCCATCCCAAGCCCACAGGATGGTCCACTGTGCAAGGCTGGAAGTGACCCTTTGCTCCCTTAGGGAGGCAGGGAGGGAGCAAGGACTAGTCTTTGAGTAGCATGGGCTGTGTCCCCAAAACTAAGAGAAGGTGACTATATCACTATTATGTAATTATAGTTTTTATGATGAACTTTCAGCTATCTGTGGAATTTGTGATTTTCAGGATTGCTCCTGCCCCCCAAACCTCCTGCAGGTATCACTTTGTCTTAAAAAGTTATAGCTTCATTATATTAATTCCTTTCTCATGCTATCCAGACCTCTTAGATTGATTTTCATCATCAAGAGGATCTAATTACTTCTAGAATTCAATCCAAACTTGTCTAACTGCACAGTGCAAGCTCTTGCCGCAGTATTTTCTTGAAACTGGGAATTTCCCATTGATTTCTAAGAAGGAAGGTGTGTCGAAATCCAAGATGTGAAAGAGTCAAGCTTTGCCTGTTAATGACAGCTCCTCATGAGCTCATTTATAAAGTATTCTCCAACTAGACAGTCAACTGGCAGTAGTCCCTTTGTTCTCAATGTGTTGCTCTGGACAGGGACAAGAGGGGAATAATTGTCAAGCTTCCTCCCCTCTGTTGCTTCTCATCTTCAGAAGATACTCCCTAGCCAGACTCAATAGAGTCTGTTGAGGATGACTCAAGTGAACAACTTGTAGATAACGGACAACATGCAGATTGGGCCATAGTTGCCAATGTCATGGGTGTCTCCCTTCTTGAACAGTAGAACTGTCCTGCTGGTTTTCCATTGGGAGGGCACCTTTCATTCAGACAGGTAGTGTATGAACAGCCGAGCCAGTGTATTCATGAGTACTAATGGCAGATTCTTCAGGTGTTCGGGTCTGACTTTGTCTGGGCCAGAGTGCTGTTCACTTCTTTACCAACAAAATGGCATGTCGGATTTCACAAAGGAGAACGTTGGGAATGACATATCCATCCTGTGCAATTTGGTATGTGGGCAGATGGACATGGCTATCAAAGAGATCCAAGTAGAAGTCATGGATAATATTCTCCATTACCTTTCTGGAAGATGTGATAGATCCATCAGGATGTCAGAGGGCACTCATCTTGGTCTTTTTAGTTGGCAAAGGACAGGTTGGAATTGCAGATGCTTTTCTCGGCTTCTGCTGCATCTTCCAGTATTTCTGCTCTTCTCTCTTTTAGGTCTTCCTTTATGGCTTCCCTGAACTGCTTTGTGAGCTTGGACGTTAGCATTTGGTTGCCTGAGGCTCGCGCCTTGCCACGTTGGCAAACAAGTACTAGAGTTTTTTTTTTTAAGACAGGTGTCTTTTTTGTGTATTTATCTCTAGGAGTTCTTCGCTCTATCATGGAGGTGCTGAACCAGTCAGTTGTATTCTTCATCTGTGTAGTCAATGATGGCATTTTCTCATAACTTTTCAAATAAACGTTCTCCTACAGTGCTCTGATTTTTGTTGTTTTCATTTTTGCCTCATCAACCCAGAGTGTTTTCTAAAGCTATCAAACCGCCTCTACCCTCCCAAGGATAGAGGGAGGGGCCGGAGCAATAACAGTGGATAGGGCATTTGCCTTGCACTGGGCCTGAAACCAGATTCAATTCCCTGGCATCCTGTATGATCTCCCAAGCACTGCCAGGAGTAATTCCTGAGTAAAGAGCCAGAAGTAACCCCTGAGCATTGCTGGGTATGACCCCAAAAGCAAATAAAAAAAAACACAACCAAGGACAGAGGGGGAGAACAAGGCTTTTAACTCCTCCAGTTCTAATGTTCTCTCTTTTCAACTTTCAGACTGATAGCTCTAAACACCAGTGAGTCATTTCTTGCCTCCATTTAACTTTATAATAATACATTAACTATAGCATAATATTCTGAATTTGCCCTTTTACACTGATTGGAGGACTTTGGAGCAATTACTTGAATACATAAATGTTTGTTCAATTGAAATCTTTAGCATATGTGGTGTTCTCAAATGTAAACTTTATTTTGTCATTTATTCTATTCTTATTTTGTTCAATAAAAATTGTGTAACACATGAAGATTTGACTTAATTATAGGTTTGTTTCTAACTATATTGGCTTTTTCCCTAGAACTTATTATACATACTTCTGTTATTTCTTGTAGATTGTGGATAATCATACCAAAGTTACAGAATTACTCTTAAATGTTCATATCCAACAACTGTTGAAATTATCAGTTTTATTGAATCACTTGATCACTTGATCACTTGAATCCGTTATTCATCGATTTGCTCAAACAGGCATCAGTAACATTTCCATTTGACCCTATCACGTGCCAGTGTAGCCCAATGGCATCTGCTTGCTTCAGGAATATAAAGAGCCTCAAACCATTCCTTTAGGGTCTTTACAAGGAAGTCTGACCATCTTGTAGGTGGGCGGCCACGTCATCTTTTGACATCCCGTGGGATACAGTCAGTAATGGCTTAGTCCAGCGATCGACTCCAAATCGCATTACATGTCCAGCCCATCTGATTTTCGATATATTGGCAAACAAGACAGCATCCCTGCCTCTGAAATAGACAGAGGTCAGAACTCCAGATTCCTTCTCTCACTTGAGTGAGGTGTGATATTCCAAGCATAGCTCTTTCGATTCCTCTCTGGGAGACCCGAATAGCATTCTCAACCTGCTTTCGTAGGGCCCAGGTCTCTGAGGCGTATGTTAATGCAGGGAGAACGGTGGAGTCGAAGAGATGTGCCCGGAGCCGGAGGTTCTTTGTCCTTTAGCTATTTCTTCAATGCCTTTGAAGGCATTCCATGCCGCTCTCTTCCTCCGGTGCAACTCAGGTTTTAGGTCATTCATCATGTTGACTTCTCAACCTAGGTACACATAACTGCTGCATTAAGAGATGTCTGTTCCATTGAGAGTGAATGGGGCCTCTGGAACTAGTTCTTTTTCATGAACATAGTTTTGTTCAGATTCAGCTGTAGACCTATCATTCCATATTCTCAGTCGAAGTCAGCCAGCATTTGTGCCGCTTAGCTAATGTTTGGTGTTATTAGAACGATGTCATCAGCGATGCGCATGTGGGTGTAGTTGCCAACCATCTATCTTCACTCCCATTCCTTCCCATTCTAATTGTCGTATGATGTTCTTGAGGGTGGCACTGAACAGTTTTGGTGAAATGGTATCACCCTGCTGAACTCCTCTTTTGACATCAATGATCACTTCTTTGTAGAATGGTGAGATCCTGGTGCATAATCCGTAATACAGCTCACGAAGGATCTTGATGTATTGGTTTTGAATGCCCTGTTTGGCTAGGGCTTTGATGACCACCTCAGACTCCACAGTATCAAAGGCTTTCTTTAAATCAATGACCGTGAGACAGAGTGGCATCTTGAACTCCCTACAAACCTCAATAGGCTTGGTTACAGTGTGGATATGGTCGATTGTGCTGAATCCTTTTTATTGAATAATTATGAATTAAATGACAATGTCTACCAAAAATCACAATTTTGAATCTTTCCACTATTAGATACCTTTCCACTGATTTATTATTATTATATTATCATTATCATCATCATCATCATTAAATCACCATGAAATAGTCCATTACAAATTGTCATGATTGGGTTTCAGTCATACAATGGTCCTACATCCATCCACATTTCCCACCACGAATGTCCCCAGAGTCCCTCCCACCCAACTCCCTCAACCTGCCTCTATGGCAGGTACTTTCTTCTTTCTCTCTCTCTCTCTCTCTCTTCTTTGCACATTGTGGTTTGCAATACAGACACTGAAGACTTACCATGTACATCCCTTTATCTACTTTCAATACTCAGTTCTAGTCCAGCATTACCATTTTCAAATATTATTGTCAGAATGATCCCTTCTCTATCTGACCTATCTTCTGCCTCCCAAGCACTTGTGGTAGATTCCAACCATTGACATATCCTCGTGGTCCCGATTTTGCCTTGCCTTGGATATTAGTATCACTGTCACTGTATCACTGTCTTCCCATTCATCATCGATTTGCTCGAGCGGGCACCAGTAACATCTCCATATGACCTGTCTTATGCAAGTAGAGCCCAAGGGCACCTGCTTGGTCCAGGAACATAAAGAACCTCAAACCATTCCATCAGGTCATGGGAATGAGGTCTATAATTGTTACTGGTATCTAGCATATCAAATACAACACGGGTAGTTGCCAGGCTCTGCTGTGGGGGTAGCATACTCTTGTAGTCATCTCAAAATTCAGCATTTATTGATGAACCGCACAGCTGCAAGTGGCCTCACGAGCCGGGCTATAGGCTGGTCGGCTAGGTGGAGTTCTGAAGAGGAGGAAGTCGGATGTGGAAAATGGAGGTCCTCATGGAGTGGGTTGGTTGTCTGGCTTGTTGCGAGGCTCTGCTGCAGTGGCGTGCCAGGAATAGAACCTGCCATCCCTCCCGGGCACCTCATGAGCGGCTGGGCACAATGAGAGCCAGTAGCAGCTTGCCCCATGTCTGTCTCATATTAGTCTCACACTATATTTTTATATAACACAAATGAACACAGTCACTACATATTTGTGCTTCTCCTTTTAAAAAAAAGTAAACCACCGTGAGGCATGCAATTACAAAAATGTTCATGTTTGGGTTTCAGTCATTCAGCATCCATCCCTCCTCCAGTGTCCATTTCCCACCACCAGTGTCCCCACAGACTACCTCTATGGCAGGCACTTTTGCCTCTTCTCTCTCTCTCTCTCCATCTCTCTCTCCCTCCCTCCTTCTCCCTCTCCCTTCTCCAACACATTGTGGCTTGGAATACATACTATCACTATCACTATCTTCCCGTTAATCATCTATTTGCTAGAGCGGGCACCAGTAATATCTCCATATGTCCCGTCTCATACTAGTAGAACCCAAAGGCATCCGCTTGCTCCAGGAACATAGAGAGCCTCAAACCATTATATTAGGTCACGGGAATGACCTAATATAAATGTTACTGGTATTTGGCATATCAAATACTACACGAGCAGCTTGCCAGGCTTGCTGTGCTGGTGGCATACTGTGTAGTCACCTCTAAATAAAGCATTTATAGATGAACCGCACAGCCACTAGCGGCCGCGTGACTGGGATGTGATAGTCTGGTCTGCTGGGTGGAGTTGTGACGAGAGGGAAGTCCGGATGTGGAAAATGGCGGGCCCCATGCAGTAGTGGAGGGTGGTCTGGCTTGTTGTGAGTCTCTGCTGAGGTGGCAGGCCAGGGCTAGAACCCGCCATGCCTTCCGGGCACCTCATGAGCAGCTGGGCACAGGGAGAGCAAGGAGCAGCTCTGCCCCATGTCTGAGAGTCTCTGGTTCAGCATACCTGGTGCGGATTGAAAAGAAACTTCTGCAGGGTGGGTGTGGATGATCCAGGCTGTGATAGTCTGGTCTGCTGGGTGGGGTTGTGACGAGAGGGAAGTCGGATGTGGAAAATGGCGGGCCCCATGCAGTAGTGGAGGGTGGTCTGGCTTCTTGTGAGGCTCTGCTGAGGTGGCAGGCTAGGGCTAGAACCCGCCATGCCTCCCGGGCACCTCACGAGCAGCTGGGCACAGGGAGAGCAAGGAGCAGCTCTGCCCCATGTCTGAGAGTCTCAGAATACATACATTTAGAGGTTATCATGTGTATTCTTTTGCCTGTATCAATGCTCAGTTCTAGGCTGGAATTATCATTTCCAACAGTTATTAGCACACAGAAATCCTCGCCCTAAATCTGGACAAGGCTGGGCTTGGGCAGCATCAGGAGTTTCATATCTCCAGAAGCCTCAGGGAGCTTGGCTGTGGCTAAGCTCCTCCTTACCTGTGACGGGCCTGACACAGGATTTCCCACACATGCCCTTGCAGCACTTGAGGGTTGCCCTGACACTCGTCATCAGTCTCACAGTGGTTGGGAGGGTTAAACATCATGCACTCTCCGTACACCTGAGGACACTGCCCAGGCTTTTCCCTAGCTAGTGAGAGAAGAGTCAGAGGTCAGAGCCCTGCACCTTAACACACACACACACACACACACACACACACACACACACACACACACACACACACCCCTCTGCAGTGTTTCGAGGTCATCGTTTGCTTCCTCTCATCTCTCAAAGCTTCCCTGCACCAGCCAGCAGGAGGGCCCGTCCGCACCCCTCCACTTTGACCATGTCTCCTTTCTTTCCTGAGTCCTGCATATATTTTCCCAGGAACAATCTGGCTTTCCTCTACCTCACTACCAGTTATCCAGAGCTGCCTGGTTACCTGAACTAGCAAATCCTAGTGACTGGAAACTGACCTCGCGAGAGCTGGTCACTCCACTGTTAGGAAGATCACTTCCTGTCTGGCACTCCCTGACTCCCTGACAACCTTGACTCAACTGTCCCTGGGATGGTGGACCCCATGGCCACTCCTGGCCCCCAAGATGCGGTGTGCTCAGGCTTCATTCTCCCCGTCAGGGCTCTGGACTCACCTTGTGTGGGAAGCTCCTCAGGGTCCACGCATCTGGTGGTAGAACTAATCTGGCAGCATTTCTGGTTCTTTGGGCAGTCCTGATCACTCTGGCACTCCACTTGATATTTAAAGCAGCGGATATTCACAGGAGGACAGACTCCAGGTTTCACAGCTTTGGGAGAGAAGGTGAAAAGTCAGGTGGATGTGACAGCTGAGGAGCCACTTTGGCTGAAAGAGAGCACTACTTCCAGGAGAGGCCCCCATCATGGAGATCCAAGAGGAGAGGACGTTCTGGCTACCAGGAGAGAAGACTGTCCATGAAACCACACAGAGGAACACAGCTCAAAGCTCAGAAAATAGCTAAAGGCTCTCAGCCATTGCCTCCTGACCCAGACAAAACAAGGCTACACAGAAGTAGATGATGGGTTGTTATAGAGGTAGAGAGACATCAACATAGGTAAAGAGACCAAAGAGAGTTATTGAGAGGCGGGAAAACAGATGAAAGAACAGAAGGAGAGAGTAGACCAATGAGAACCTGAATTAGACAGGTCAAGCACAGAGGGAATGAGAGGAGAGAGAGAGAGAGAGAGAGAGAGAGAGAGAGAGAGAGATGGAGACAGAGGCAGAGACATGGACAGACAGACAGAAACAGAGACAGGGACAGAATCAAACAGAGGCAGAGAGAAAGAATAGGGATCAAAACAAAGAGAAGTGTCTCTGAGACCTAGTACAGCTAAAAGGCACTTGACTTGCATGTGTTTGACCCAGTTTTGATCCCCAATACTCCAAGTGGTCCCCAAGTACAGCCAGGAGTGATCCTTTAGTGCAGAGCCAGGAGTAAGCCCTTAGCACTGCCAGCTGTGGTTCCACCACCAACACCAAAAAAATGTGGGGGCTGGCAGGAGTGTGAAAGAGACTTGAGATGGAGAGTGGCAGACAAGAAGCATTTCCAGATGCTCAGAAACCCTCCCACAGACTTGGGCCCATCTGCATGTGAGCCCACACTTTGGAAGGGCAGAGACTTCAGAACCTAGAAAAAGGCACAGCCCCAGAGCCCACCTTTCACCCCTCAGCCAAGACCATAGCAGGGAAACACCCAACTCACATTTCTGAGCACCTTCCACAGTCCATGGTGCCAGAGTTCCCAGGATAAGAACTACCAGGGGAAGAGGCTGAAGGACTCCATGACGAGATCTGGGCGACTATGGTGGCCAATGCTGAACCCCACTATTTATCCCTCCCCATTGGGTGGGGCTGTACTAAGCTGTTCTTTCCCCTCCCAGTTGAAAATTCATGGGCAGGGAATTCAGCATGAGAAATCCTGAATCCAGGGCACAGTGGCTCCCTTCTGTTCAAGGCCAGCCTGTGATGCCAACTGAGCAACAGCTAGTGATAATAGAAGAGAGTGGCCCAGAATGGTCGCCAGGCCATTGCCTGGTAGGAAAGAGGTCAAAAGAGGTCAACTGCAAAGATCCTATTGAGATCTGGAAGTAAAACCAGAGATATGGACTCTCAGATGTTACCTTGAATGATTACACCCTCTTTTAAAAATCTGTCTGTCTGTCTGTCTGTCTGTCTGTCTGTCTGTCTGTCTATCTATCTATTTGTTTATTTATTTTGCTTTTTTGGGTCACACCTGGCAATGCTAAGGGGTTATACCTGGCTCTTCACTCAGAATTTCACCTGGTGGTGCTCAGGGGACCATATGGATGCCATGGATTGAACCTGGGTTGGTAGTGCACAAGGCAAACGCCTTATGCACTGTACTATGGCTCCAGTCCAGATTACAGCCTCTTTCTCACGTTCCTGGACTCTCAAAGATTGTGAGAACCTACAACTGGCTAAAGCCATTTCCTTATCAAAAAATTCAGATGAGACGGGCCTGTCTCTGCCTCAGGTACTCTCCTTGGGGTGTGCGGCTAGCCGGGCGGGCACCTGGGGTCGTGGTAGAGCCCCAGGCCTTGACAGAAGGTGGAACTACAACCCCCAGAAGTCTGAGCGGAAGCGGAAGTAAACGGACATTTGGAACTCTCACACCAGCCTTTTTTCAACCCAGTCCAGGTATGCTGAACCAGAGACTGTCAGACATGGGGCAGAGCTGCTACTTGCTCTCCCTGTGCCCAGCCGCTCATGAGGTGACCAGGAGGCATAGTGGGTTCTAGCCCTGGCCTGCCACCCCAGCAGAGCCTCACAACAAGCCAGACAACCCCCTACTCCATTGGGCCCGCCATTTTCCACATCCGGACTTCCCTCTCATCACAACTCCACCCAGCAGACCAGACTATCACAGCCCTGCTCGCGCGGCTGCTGAGTGGCAGCGCAGTTCATCAATAATTGCTTTATTTAGAGGTGACTACAAGAGTATGCCACCCACGAAAAAAGCCTGGCAAGCTGCTCGTGTCGTATTTGATATGCCAAATACCAGTAACATTTATATTTGGTCATTCCCATGACCTAATATAATGGCTTCAGGCTCTTTATGTTCCTGGAGCAAGTGGATGTCTTTGGGTTCTACTAGCATGAGACAGGACATTGGAGATATTACTGGTGCCTGCTCTAGCAAATAGATGATCAATGGGAAGATAGTGATAGTGATAATGACACCGTTCTGTCTCCACCTCAGTTATTCTCCCTGGGGTTGCGGCTGGCCGGGCTGGCACCTGGAGTCGTGGTAGAGTCCCAGGCCTCGGCAGAAGGTGGAACTACAACCCCCATAAGTCCGAGCAGAAGCGGAAGTAAACGGACATTTTGAACTCTCACCGGCTTGTCTCCGCCTCAGGTATTCTCCATGGGGTGTGCGGCTGGCCTGTAGGGCGGCCGCTCATGCAGCCGCTTATTAATACAAAAAACTAGGAAATTCAACACCAAGTGAAGGTAATACCCTCAAGAAAAAAGAAACAGTACACTAGAGGAATCTATCCCTGAACACCGCAACACCATGGGGAAACAACGCAGATCCCCAGTTCAAAGAACAGATGAAGGACTCAACCCTGAAGACTCAAAAAAGAATGCAAATGTGCATGATCTCTCTGACAACGAATTTAGAGAAGAAATTGATAGGATGTTTAAGGAGCTCAACGAATAAAAGGAGCAGATGTCCAATAAAATACAGGAGAACATAAACAAAGCAGTTAAAAGGGCAGTCAATAAATTACAGGAGGAAATGAGAGCATAAATGAAAACCATGCAAATAGAAATCACAATCACAATCTTCCCGTTAATCATCTAATTCCTAGAGCGGGCACCAGTAATATCTCCATATGTCCTGATTCATGCTAGTAGAATCCAAAGGCTTCCACTTGCTCCAGGAACATAAAGAGCCTCAAACCATTATATTAGGTCACGGGAATGACCTAATATAAATGTTACTGGTATTTGGCATATCAAATACTACACGAGCAGCTTGCCAGGCTTGCCGTGCAATGGCAAACTGTTGTAGTCACCTCTAAAAAAAGCAAGTCTGTCCGGTCACGCAAGCCAGGCTGTGATAGTCTGGTCTGCTGGGTGGAGTTGTGATGAGAGGGAAGTCCGGATGTGGAAAATGGTGGGCCCCATGGAGTAGGGGAGGGTGGTCTGGCTTGTGAGGCTCTGCCAGGTGGCAGGCCAGGGCTAGAACCCGCCATGCCTCTCGAGCGCCTCACGAGCAGCTGGGCACAGGGAGAGCAAGTAGCAGCTCTGCCCCATGTCTGAGAGTCTCTGGTTCAGCATACCTGGGCAAATAGAAATATCATCGCTTAAAAACTCAGTAGATGAAATGAAAAACACAATAGGGGCTCTCAATAGTAGAATGACAGCAGTGGAAGAGAGAATCAGTGAGACTGAAGATGAGCTGCAGAAAGCACTCAGAGAACTACATAAGATGGAAAAAGACCGGAAAATGGATCAGCAACGGAACAGAGAACAATGGGATGAAGCCAGGCGGAACAACATAAGAATCATCGGCGTCCCAGAGGGACAGGAAAGTAACCCCAAGGAAATTAAAACAGCTAAAAACATCCTGGCTGAAAAGTTCCCGAGTTAAAGGATGAAGGCATGCAGGTCCAAGAAGCCCAACACGTACCAGCAAGAAGAGAACCAATAGAAAGACCCCAAGACACATCCTAGTCAAAGTAATGGATGCCATAAACAGAGACACAATTCTTCAGGCAGCAAGATCAAAGAAGGAAATTGTATACAAAGGAGCATCCATTCGACTTTCAGCAGACTTCTCAGAAGACACCCTCCAAGCCCGAAGGCAGTGGTGTGATATAGTAAGAAAACTCAATGAAATGAAGGCCTCAGCAAGAATTCTTTATCCAGCTAAACTCTCACTCAGATTTGAAGAACAGTTATACAACTTCTTGGATAAACAACAGCTTAGGAACTTTGTAAAATCCAAACCATCCTTAAAAGAAGGACTGAAAGATCTACTATAAGATGAGACATAACCCAAAAGAACAACCAACCTATACAGAAATATGGCAAAAAAATCCCATGACAATAATCTCTCTCAATGTCAATGGTCTAAATGCACCAGTTAAGAGACACAGAATGGCAAAAGGATCAAAAAATTGAATCCGACATTCTGCTGCCTTCAAGAAACACTGAACAATCGGGGCAAAGACAGGCTCAAAATAAAAGGCTGGAAAACAATCCTTCACTCAAACAACCCATCCAAAAAGGCTGGGGTGGCCATACTGGTATCCTACAACATAGACTTCAGGCTGAAGAAGGTCAGAAGGGACAGTGAAGGTCATTTCTTAATAGTCAAAGGATGCATATATCAGGAAGAAATCACGCTAAACATATATGCACCCAACAAGGGGCCAGCAAAATACGTAAAACAACTACTAATAGACTTCAAAGAAGACATTGACAGCAACACAATTGTAGTTGGAGACTTCAACACTGCTCTATCAACCCTGGATAGATCAACAAGATTGAAACTTACCAAGGAAATACTGGCCCTAAAAGAAGAGATGGAAGAAAGAGGGCTGGTAGACATATAAAGGGCATTTCATCCCCAAAAAGCTGAATACACTTTCTTCTCCAGTGCACATGGAACATACTCCAAAATAGATCACATGCTGAGCCATAAACCATACCTCCATAAAATCAAGAAGATAGAAATTGTGCCAACTATTTTTTCAGACCATGATGCACTGAAAATAGAAGATAATTGTATACAAAAATGGAGACCAATACCAAGTACCTGGAAACTAAACAACTCACTGCTGAACAACCAGCAAGTCATAAAAGAAATCAAAGAGGAAATCCAAAGATTGCTGGAAACAAATGAGACTGAAGACACGAATTACCAGAACTTGTGGGATACAGCAAAAGCAGTGTTAAGAGGCAAGTTCATAGCTCTTCAAGCATTCATCAGAAAAGAAGAAAAGGCCAACACAAACATTCTGACTTCACAACTTAAGATCTTAGAGAGTGATCAACAAAAGGAGCCCAACCCAAACAGAAAGAAATAATAAAACTTAGAGCAGAAATCAATGAGATGGAATGTCAAAAAACAATCCAGAAGATCAACGAAACTAAAAGCTGGTTCTTTGAAAAAATTCAGATGAAACATAACTGGAAATAGATTGTGTTTCTCTGAATTAACAGCCCCCTTATATCCCCAGTTCAGCGTCCAAGAAAGTTGTCCAAAGAAGGGAGTGGAAGGGAAGAGGTCTGCCTTGAGTCAATATCTTGGAGCTCAGTGTTCCCTATTTTCAAACACGCTAAAAACAGATCATAAGGTTGAGTGATTTCACAAGGACTCTGAAAAGCATAATTGGGGTCAAAGAGACGCTCAATTGGCTGAGCATAACCTTTGCATGCAGAAGTCTGGGTTAAATCCACAGCATTACGAGGTCCCTGGAGCACAGTCTGGAGTGACCCCCACACACACACTCCAAACACTGAGTTGTGAGTAACTCCTGAGCACCTCCTGGTGTGGCCACAAAAAGAAACAGAACAAATGACTTGAATCTCTTATGATGGAAGAGAATTGAAATGAATTTGAGATAAAGAGAAAAGGCAGGGTTAGAGAAATTCCTCACATATGAACATGCTTTGCATATAGGAGCTCTAGGCCCCATCCCAAGCACCACAGGATGGTCCACTGAGCAAGGCTGGAAGTGACCTTTTGCTCCCTTAGGGAGGGAGGGAGGGAGCAAGGAGTAGTCTTTGAGAAGCCTGGGATATTTTAGTCCCCAAAACTAAAAAAAGGTGACTATATCACTTTCATGTAATTATAGTTTCCATGATGAACTTTCAGCTATCTGTGGAATTTGTGATTTTCAGAAATGCTCCTGCCCCCAAACCTCCTGCAGGTATCACTTTGTCTTAAAAAGTTACAGCTTCATTATATGAATTGCTTTCTCTATGTAATCCAGACCTCTTAGATTGATTTTCATCATCAAGAGGATCTAATTACTTCTAGAATTCAATCCAAACTTGTCTAACTGCACAGCGCAAGCTCTTGCCGCAGTATCTTCTTGAAACTGGGAATTTCCCATTGATTTCTAAGAAGGAAGGTGTGTCGAAATCCAAGATGTGAAAGAGTCAAGCTTTGCCTGTTAATGACAGATCCTCATGAGCTCATTTATATTCTCCAACTAGACAGTCAACTGGCAGTAGTCCCTTTGTTCTCAATGTGTTGCTCTGGACAGGGACAAGAGGGGTGAATAACTGTCAAGCTTCCTCCCCTCTGTTGCTTCTCATCTTCAGAAGACACTCCCTAACCAGACTCAATAGAGTCTGTTGAGGATGACTCGAGTGAACAACTTGTAAATAACGGACAACGGGCAGATGGGACGATAGTTGCCAATGTCATGGGTGTCTCCCTTCTTGAACAGTAGAACTGTCCTGCTGGTTTTCCATTGGGAGGGTACCTTGCATTCAGACAGGTAGCGTGTGAACAGTCGAGCCAGTGTATTCATCAGTACAGATGGCAGATTCTTCAGGTGTTCGGGTCTGACTTTGTCTGGGCCGAGTGCTGTTCACTACTTTACCAACAAAATGGCATGTCGGATTTCAGAAAGGAGAACGTTGGGAATGACATATCCATCCTGTGCAATTTGGTATGTGGGCAGGTGGACATTGCTATCAAAGAGATCCAAGTAGAAGCCATGGATAATCTTCTCCATTGCCTTTCTGGAAGATGTGATAGATCCATCAGGATGTCGGAGGGCAGTCATCTTGGTCTTTTAGTTGGCGAAGGACAGGTGACAATTGTGGATGCTTTTCTCGGCTTCTGCTGCATCGGCCAGTATTTCTGCTCTTCTCTCTGTGAGTCTTCCTTTATGGCTTCCTTGCACTGCTTTGCAAGCTTGGACGTTAGCATTTGGTTGCCTGAGGCTTGCACCTTGCCAAGTTGGCAAATGAGCTCGAGAGTTTTTGAAGACATGCATCCTTTTATGTCTTTATCTCTCAGAGTTCTTCGCTCAATCATGGAGGTGCTGAACCAGTCGGTTGTATTCTTCATCGATGTCGTCAATGATGGCATTTTTTCCCATGACTTTTCAAATAAACGTTCTCCTATGGTGCTCTGGTTTTTGTTGTTTTAACTTTTGCCTAGTCATCCCGGAGTGTTTTCTAAAGCAACCAAACCACTCTGCCTTCCCAAGGATAGAGGGGAGGGGCCAAAGCAATAGCACATCGGATAGGGCATTTGCCTTGCACTGGGCCTGAACCCAGGTTCAATTCCCAGGCATCCTGTATGGTCTCCCAAGCACTACCAGGCATAATTCCTGAGTACAGAGCCAGAAGTAACTGTTGAGCATTCCTGGATGTGACCCAAAAAGCAAATAAAAAAAAAGAAAAGAAAGAACCAAGGACAGAGGGGAGAACAAGGCTTTTAACTCCTCCAGTTCTAATGTGTCTCTCTTTTCAACTTTCAGACTGACAGCTCTAAACACCAGTGAGGGAGATCAATCCGCCCGCCGGGAGGGATGCTACCTCAAGACCAGATTAACACTGCGTATTTTTGGTTTCCCAGAGTAGATTCCCAGGAGTGGTATGGCTGGGTAAAATGGGAGTTCAATTTCTAGTCTTTGGAGGAAAGTCCATATTGTTTTCCAGAAAGGCTGTACCAGCCGGCATTCCCACCAACAATGGATGAGTGTCCCCTTTTCTGGAAGCAACCAGAGTGCCCGAAAATCGATGACTGGATAAAGAAGCTTTGGTACATCTACACAATGGAATACTATGCAGCTGTTAGGAAAAATAAAGTTATAAAATTTGCCTATAAATGGATGGACATGGAGAAGATTATGTTGAGCGAAATTAGCCAGAAGGAGAGAGACAGATACAGAATGACTGCATTTATTTGCATGGCATAAATATATATGTACATATTATGATACCAATATCCAAGGTCAAGTGAAACATATATCAGGAGGTCTTGTCAAAGGTGGAAATTATCACAAATGTGTGGGAGTCAGAGTTTAGGTAAGACAGAAAATGGAACAGTGTGCTAATAATTGTGGAGAGTACTGGTGCCAACCTAGAACTGAGCATTAAATAGAGGCAAAAGGATACACATGACAACCTTTTAATGTATGTTCTGTAATCCATAGTCTGGAAGGGAAGGAAAGAGAAAGAGAGAGAAATGGAAAGAAATAAAGAACCTGCCATGGAGGTGGGCTGGGGAATGGGGGAGGGAACCGGGGATGTTGGTGGTGGGAGATGGGCACTGGTGGAGGGACGGGTGCTGGAACACTGTATGACCAAAACCGAAATATGAACTTTTTAATTGTATATCTTTTTATTTGTATATCTCACAATGGTATAATAAAATACTTTAAAAATTATTTTTATTAAAGATCCATGATTTACAAAAAAAAAAAAAAAAAGACCAGATTAACAGAACAAAACGAGTTTGAGTCAGGTAGGCAGCTCCCAGAAGCGGGAATCACCGGGAATTCGTCAGATGGAGCCGGGGCTGGACCTTCCCCCACCATTTTGTCTGAGCCTGGTGGCCCCGCCCAGGAGCTGCGCTGGGGCGACCAGCCATAGCATGCTGGGCCTCGGACGAGGCTGAGGAAGCTGGAACTCGGCTTTCCCCAGGCTCAGCTGACTATGGAGTCCCCAGGTGGACAGATGAGTTTTGGGAGTGGGCCCATCACCTCTGGGGGTTCCGGAAGCAGCAGGATGAGACTCGCCCACCACATTAGCCACCATAATCACTGTCTGGACGCTGACCATGAAACCCCTAAGTTGCGAGGCCACTTTGCGGCTGCGCAGTCCATCAAACTAGTAGAAACAGTTGTGTTCTTTGATGTACTGCAATCTACGAGGTGTAGGAGGGGTAGGCGGGAGGGGAGAGATTGAGAGGAGAGAAAAGACATGCAGAACCCGCCAAGCAGTTGAGGTGTGAGGGGGGGGAGGGATGTGGGAGGCATTGGTGATGGGGGATGGGTTCGGGTGGAGGGATCAGTGTTGGAACACAGTAGAACCAAAACTCAACATGAGCATCTTGCAATTATATGTCTAAAAGTGGTGTAATAAAATTTGAAGGGAAAAATTTTTAAAAAATTTTAAAAATAATAAAAAAATATAATCTAACTTACTGATGTGCCATGTCCCACACCAAAAAAATAAATAAAATAAACACCAGTTAGGGCCGGAGCGATAGCCCAGTGGGTAGGGTATTTGCCTTGCATGCAGCAGGCCCATGCCGGCCAGGGTTCAATTTCCGGCATCCCATATGGTCCCCTGAGCACCGCCAGGAGTGGTTCCTGAGTGCAGAGCCAGGAGAAACCCCTGAGCATTGCGGGTGTGACCCAAAAAAGCAAAAATAAAAAATAAACACCAGTGAGTCATTTCTTGGCTCCATTAAAACTAAGGTGTCGTGAGTTTTCATCCCTTATACAGTTGAGGTCTACAGTTCTCTTGTCGACTGAAAAAGCTCCAGCAGCTGAGCTTTTTGTCCTTCATCCATTTTGTCCTTAAATATTTAAGGTGGTGAAATTTCTTGGGGTGTGAAGCAGGCAGGAAGGACATAGGGAAGAGCCACAGGGCAATGAGCTCTCAGGGGAATAAAACCAGGCTGAAGGCTGTCAAGACCCACCTTGCCAGCACAGGAACTTTACCTGGAGCCAGCACAGACCCAGGGATTGTTGAAACTCCCCTGCTAGAGAAGCTAGAGGTCAGGAAAGGAACACCAAAGAAGACGGTCAATCACTCCCGCTCTGTCTCTTGGCAACCACCCCAGTAATGGACTCTTACCTAGGTAGAAAGCCCCACATTGGAGGTTGGGGAACAGCTTTGGAGAAACCCGACAAAAGCCAGTTTGAAGAAAGGAGGTGGGCGCATGTGCTGCCCATGTGCTGCTGCTGAGCGTGTGAGGTGGCCGAGGACTGTCCCCTGCACCGCCCTCAGGAGATGTGGACTTTCATGCTGTTATGCTGGGGGGCTGTACTGGATGGAGCTCTCTCCACTCTGCAGAAACCGTATCTCTGTCTGTCTGTCTGTCTGTCTGTGTCTCTGTCTCTCTCTCTCTCTCTCTCCCTCCCTCCCTCCCTCCCTCCCCCTGCCCTGCTCTTGGTGCAGGGAGACTGCTCAGAGGGAGAGTGACTGTCTTGCAGGCCATGTCCACTCCCCTGCAGAACCCCTGATGCCGAGTGTTTGTGCAAACTCCACGATTGCAGCTGACTTATCTCAATCCAGACAAGTGGCTCAGCCTGGGGTTGGCAGTAGGTAAGTGTGGAACAGCTCTCAGCAGCAACAGTGAAAGAAAATGGGTAATAAACTTAAAAAATGAATGAACGTATTCTTGATTCTCATGCAAACTTTATAATAATACATTAACTATAGGATTACTGTATCACTGTCTTCCCATTCATCATCCATTTGCTCGAGCGAGCACCAGTAACATCTCCATATGTCCTGTCTCATGCTAGTAGAGCCCAAGGGCATCTGCTTGCTCCAGGAACATAAATGCCTCAAACCATTCCATCAGGTCATGGGAATGAGGTCTATAATTGTTATTGATATTTGGCATATCAAATACGACACAGGTAGCTTGCCAAGCTCTGCCGTGCAGGTAGCATACTCTTGTAGTCATCTCTAAATCCAGCATTTATTGATGAACGGCCGCGGCCGCTTGAGGCAGCGCGAGCTGGGCTGTGATAGGCTGGTCTGCTGGGTGGAGTTCTGATGAGGGGGGAAGTCCGGATGTGGAAAATGGAGGCCCTCTTGGAGTGGGGGGTTGTCTGGCTTGTTGCGAGGCTCTGCTAGGGTGGCAGGCCAGGGCTAGGACCCGCCATCCCTCCCGGGTGCCTCGTGAGTGGCTGGTCACAGGGAGAGCCAGTAGTAGCTCTGGCCCATGTCTGTGAGTCTCTCAACTATAGGATAACATTCTCAAGTTTCCCTTTACACTGATTTGGAGGATTTTGGAGCAATTACTTGAATACATAAATGTTTATTCCATTGAAATCTTTAGCATATGTGGTATTCTCAAATGTAAGCTTTATTTTGTCATTTATTCTATTCTTTTTTGTTCTCTAAAAACTTTTGTAACACATGAATATTTGACTTAATAGTAGGTATGTTTCTAACTATATTGATGTTTTTTCCCTTGAACTAATTATATATACTTCTGTTATTTCTAGTAGATTGTGGATAATTATACCAAAGTTACAGAATTACTGATAAATGTTCATATCCAAAAACTGATGAAATTTGTCAGTTTTGGGGCCAGAGTGATAGCCCAGTGGGTAGGGCATTTGCCTTGCAAGCCCTGAGCATTGCCGGGTGTAACCCAAAAAAGCAAAAAAAAATTGTCAGTTTTATTGAATAATTATGAATTAAATGATAATGTGTACCAAAAATCACAATTTTGAATCTTTCCACTATAAGATACCTTTCCACTGCTTTATTATGATTATAATTATTATCATTGTTGTTATTATTATTATTATTAAATCGCCATGAAATAGTCCATTACAAAGCTGTTCATGATTAGTTGCAGTCGTACCATGTTCCTACATCCATCCATCCATGCACCAGTGCATATTTCCCACCACAAATGTCCCCAGTGTCCCTCCCACCCCACTCCCTCAACCTGCCTCTATCTATGACAGGTACTTTTCTTCTTTCTCTCTTTCCTTCGCACATTGGGTTTGCCATACAGACACTGAAGGCTTATCATGTATGTCCCTTTACCTTCTTTTTTTTTGCTTTTTGGGTCACACCCAGCAGTGCTCAGAGGTTACTCCCTGGCTCTTTGCTCAGGAATTACTCCTGGAGGTGTTCGGGGGACCATATGGGATGCAGGAGATCGAACCCAGGTCAGCCACGTGCAAGGCAAACCCCATACCTACTTGTTATCCCTCTGGCCCTTTACCTACTTTCAATGCTCAGTTCTAGTCCAGCATTACCATTTCCAACTATTATTTTCAGAATGGGTGGGCCCTTCTCTATCTGACCTACTTCTGACTCCCACACACTTGTGGTAGATTCCAACCACTGACACATCCTCCTCCTCCCTATTTTGCCTGGCCTTGGATATTAGTCTCACGCTATATTTTTTATATCACACAAATGAATGAAGTCACTACATATCTGTGCTTCTCCTTTTTAAAAAAAATTTATGCCACTGTGAGATACACAATTACAAAAATGTTCATGTTTGGGCATCAGTCATTCAGCACCCATCCCTCCTCCAGTGTCCATTTCCCACCACCAGTGTCCCCTGATTCCGTCCCCCCTCACCCAGTCTGCCTCTATGGCAGTCTGCCTCACCAGACTTTGCCTCTTTCTCTCTCTCTTTGTCTCTCTCTGTCTCTCTCTTCCTTTTCTTACATATAGTGGATTGCAATACATACATTTAGAGGTTATCATGTGTATCCCTTCGTCTATATTCAATGCTTACTTCTAGGCTGGAATTATCATTTCCAACAGTTATTAGCACACTGATCCCTTTCTCTGTCTTACCTAACCTCTGACTCCCACACACTTGCAGTAGATTCGACCCACTGAAAAGACCTACTGATCCATGTTTTGCCTGGCCTTGGGACCCAAAAACACACAGCAGAAACACCATTTGCAGTTCTATGTTCATTACTGCACTCTTCACAATAGCCAGAATCTGGAAACGACCTGAATACCCCAGAACAGACGACTGGATAAAGAATGTGTGGTACATCTACATGATGGAATGTTATGTAGCTGTTGGGAAAAGTAAAGTCATGAAATTTACCTAAAAATGGATGGACATGGATCATGCTGAGTGAAATGTATCAGAAATTGCATGATATAAAAATAGTATGATATCAATATCCAAGGCCAGGCAAAACATGGAGGGAGGGGAAATAATAAAATAAAATAAAATTTAAAGAGAAATTGGTGGTGGGAAATGGGAACTGGTGGAGGGTGGGGTGATGGAACACTATGTGACCGAAATCTCTAAACATGAACAATGCTGTAATTGTATATATCACTGTGGTATAATAAAATGTTTAATAAAAAAATATCTCCACCCAGAGAAATGGTTCAGCCTGGAGTTAGAATTAGGTAAGAAGCGGAACAGCTCTCAGCCATAGCATGAAGAGCCTCACAAGCGGCTGGGGAGGCTGGAACTCGGCTCGCCCCTGGCCCAGCTGACTATGGGGCCCCCAGGAGCCCAATAGAGCCTCAATTCCCTCCCCCTCCCATAGCATGCCTAAATGGCAGGTTCTTTATTTCTTTTCTCTCTCCCTCTCTCCCTTTTCCTTCTCTTACACATTGTGGGTTGCACTGCATACACTTAGAGGCCATCATGTGCTTTTTTGGGGGTGGAGAAATAAAATTTAAAGAGACTCACAGACATGGGGCAGAGCTGCTACTGGCTCTCCCGTGACCAGCCGCTCACGAGGCACCCGGGAGGGATGGTGGGTTCTAGCCCTGGCCCACCACCCCAGCAGAGCTTTGCAACAAGCCAGACGACCCCCCACTCCATGAGGGCCTCCATTTTCCACATCCGGACTTCTCTCTCATCAGACCTCCACCCAGCAGACCAGCCTATCAGGCGCCCCGCTTGCGGCAGCTTCATCAATAAATGCTGGACTTAAAGATGCCTACAAGAATATGCTACCTGCACGGCAGAGCCTGGCAAGCTACCCGTGTTGTATTTGATATATATGCCAAATACCAGTAACAATTATAGACCTCATTCCGGAATGGATTGAGGCTCTTTATGTTCCTGGAGCAAGCAGATGCCTTGGGCTATACTAGCATGAGACAGGACATATGGAGATGTTACTGGGGCCCGCTCGAGCAAATCGATGATGAACGGGAAGACAGTGATACAGTGAAAATTTAAAAAAAAAAGAAGCGGAACAGCTCTCAGTAGTAGAGTCTTCATCTTAGAGGCAAGAGAGAGAGAGAGGGGAGAGAGAGAGATGAGTGAAGCCTCATGATCCAGCTGCAGGAGGCTCACAGACTCCGGCTTGCCCTTACCGACCCATCTCATAAACATCAATGAGTAATAAACACAAGCAGTCTGTGCAGAGATGAAATGCTACTTTATTTATTCAAGGATCAACAGTCATTTCCTAAAAACACCTGTTTGCCAAACCTAAGCCCAAGGGAAATATTTGGTAGAAACAAGCCTTCACTATGGCATATTCCCATTATTCCAGTCGAGGAGCAAACACCTAAAGCAGGAATCTGGAGCCTCCTGTAATAGCCAAAATCAAGTTGACAGAGGAAAAATAATCAGTCTTCATCTTAGAAACCAAGAAGTTATTTCACGAACTTGCTCCTTTAGAAAAACTTTCTGAAATAGAGAAAAATAGCAAAACGGTGTGTTAGTTTGTAGAAAGATTTGAGTCTCACTCAATAGGCTGAATCTGGACCTCAGTTTTACTTTAAAATTTGTCTGGGAGCACTGAGCTGGGTTATCAAAATCCACTGCTCCTTTGGCCGGGGCCCTGGTCAATAGGCCAAAGAAAAGTTTAGAAACTTTGTAATCCATTTCTCTGGAACACAGGCATTAGCAGCTCTCATAAACTCATCCAAAAAACCAATTTTTTTAAAATTTTTGCCTGGGGCCAACCCAGCTGGTCTTAGGACTTATTCCTGCCTCTGTGTCAGGGATCATTGCTGGTGGATTTAAGAGAACCATAAAAGATGTCGGGAAATCAAACTGGGATAAGACTTATGGAAGGTAAATGCCCTAACCACTGTGCTATCGCTCCCTTTCTCACCCTCCAATCTACTAACAAGGAAAGAGACTTAAAGCCACATGCTTAGGAAGAACAACAAGTGCTGGCGTGGATGTGGGGAAAAGGGGACACTCATCCATTGTTGGTGGGAATACCGGCTGGTACAACCTTTCTGGAAAACAATATGGACATTCCTCCAAAGACTAGAATTTGAACTCCCATTTGACCCAGCCATACCACTCCTGGGAATCTACTCTGGGAAACCAAAAATACGCAGCGGAAACACCATCCCTACTTTTATGCTCATAGCAGCATTATTCACAATAACCAGAATCTGGAAGCAACCAGAGTGCCCGAAAATCGATGACTGGATAAAGAAGCTTTGGTACATCTACACAATGGAATACTATGAAGCTATTAGGAAAAATGAAGTTATAAAATTTGCCTATAAATGGATGGACATGGAGAAGATTATGCTGAGTGAAATTAGCCAGAAGGAGAGAGACAGATACAGAATGACTGCATTTATTTGCATAACATAAATATATATGCACATATTATGATACCAATATCCAAGGTCAAGTGAAACATATATCAGGAGATCTTGTCAAAGGTGGAAATTATCACAAACATGTGGGAGTCAGAGGCTAGGTAAGACAGAAAATGGAGCAGTGTGCTAACAATTGTCGAGGGTACTAATGCCAACCTAGAACTGAGCATTAAATAGAGGCAAAAGATACACATGACAACCCTTTAATGTATGTTCTGTAATCCATAGTCTGGGGGGAAGGAAAAGAGAAAGAGAGAGAAAGGGAAAGAAATAATGAACCTGCCATGGAGGCTAGGTAGGGGAAGGGGAGGAAACCAGGGACGTTGGTGGTGGGAGATGGGCACTGGTGGCGGGATGGGTGCTGGAACACTGTATGACCAAAACCCAAATATGAACTTTTTAATTGTATATCTTTGTAGTTGTAAAAATTTTTTTTTAAAAAAGCCGCATGCTTGGGGCCTTTACCCACAGAGGTGGAGAGAATCAATGCCAGGTGGATTTTCACAGAAATCCTCGCCCTAAATCTGGACAAGGTTGGGCTTGGGCAGAATCAGGAGTTTCATATCTCCAGCCCCTACTTACCTGTGATGGGGATGACACAAGCTTTCCCACACATGCCCCTGCAGCACTTGAGGTTGCCCTGGCACTGGCCATCAGTCTCACAGTGGTTGGGAGGGTTAAGCATCATGCACTCTCCATACACCTGAGGACACTGCCCAGGCTTTGACCTAGCTAGTGAGAGAAGAGTCAGAGGTCAGAGCCCTGCACCTTCCACACACACACACACACACACACACACACACACACACACACACACACACACACACACACACACACACACCCCTCTGCAGTGCTTCTAGGTCATCGTGTCTACCTCTCATCTCTCAAAGCCGCCCTGTGCCAGCCAGCAGGAGGGCCCATCCGCGGTCTCCCCCTTTAGCAATGTCTCCTTCCTTTCCTGAGTCCTGCATATATTTTCTCAGGAACAATCTGCCTTTCCTCTACCTCACTACCAGTTATCCAGAGCTGCCTGGTTACCTGAACTAGCAAATCCCAGTGACTGGAAACAGACCTCGTGAGAGGTGGTCACTCCACTGTTAGGAAGCTCACTTCCTGTCTGGCACTCCCTGACTCACTGACAACCTTGACTCAACTGTCCCTGGGATGGTGGACCCCATGGCTACTCCTGGCCCCCAAGATGCGGTGTGCTCAGGCTTCATTCTCCCCGTCACGGCTCTGGACTCACCTTGTGTGGGAAGCTCCACAGGGTTGAAGCAACTAGTGCCACAGCTATACCGGCAGCATTTCTGCTTCTCTGGGCACTGCCAGTCACTCTGGCACTGTTCATGATACCAAATGCAGCGGACATTGTTATTCACAGGAGGACAGGCTCCAGCTTTCACAGCTTTGGGAAAGAAGAGCAAAGGTCAAGAAGAGGAAGCTGCTGAGAACCCCCCCAGGCTAATGAAGAGCGTGAGAGCCACTTACACAAAGGGCCCCGACCTTGGCTGTCCATAGGGAGAGGAATGAACCACTCTCTCCGGCTTCCAGGAGAGTGGTGGGATCCATAAAGCAACAGGGCAAGGAGACAGCTAACTCTTGGATGAAAGCTAAAGGCTCTCAGCCAATGTCTCCTGACACAGTCAAAACAAGTCCATACAGGGCTGGAAATGTGTAGTAACGGAGGTAGAGAGACGTAAACAAAGGCAAACAGGCCAACAGTGTAGGTTGAGAGTTAGCAAGAGGCAACGAAACAGATGAAAGAACAAAAGCAGATAGAAAACCAAGGCAAGCCTGAATCAGACAGGTCCAAGTGCAAAGGTGAGAGGGGAGAGAGAAAATGAGAGAGAGAGAAGAGAGAGAGAGAGGGATCAAACAGAGAGGGTGCCTTGGAGACTAGTCAGTTAGTGGGAAAGGCACTTCCTTTGCATTTGTTTGGCCTAGTTTTGATCCCCAATATTCCAAGTGGTCCCGAAATACAGCCAGGAGTGATCCTTTAGTGCAGAGCCAGGAGTAAGCCCTTAGCAATGCCAGCTGTGGTCCCGCCACCAACACCAAAAAATGTGGGGGCTGGCAGGAGTGTGAAAGAGACTTGAGATGGAGAGTGGCAGACAAGAAGCATTTCCAGATGCTCAGAAACCCTCCCACAGACTTGGGCCCATCTACATGTGAGCCCACACTTTGGAAGGGCAGAGACTTCAGAACCTAGAAAAAGGCACAGCCCCAGAGCCCACCTTTCAACCCTCAGCCAAGACCATAGTAGGGAAACACCCAACTCACATTTCTGAGCACCTTCCACAGTCCATGGCGCCAGAGTTCCCAGAATAAGAACTACCAGGGGGAAGAGGCTGAAGGACTCCATGACAAGATCTGGGTGACTCTGACGGCCAATGCCGAACCCCACTATTTATCCCTCCCTAATAGGTGGGGCAGTACTAAGCTTTTCTTGCCCCTCTCAACTGTAAATTCATGGGCAGGGAATTCAGCAGGAGAAATCCTGATCTCAGAGGATAGTGGCTCCCTTCTGTTCAAGGCCAGCCTGTGATGTCAACCAAGGAACAGCTAGTGATAATAGAAGAGAGTGGCCCAGAATGGTCCCCAATCCATTTGCCTGTAGGGAAGAGGTCAAAAGAGGTCAACTAACAAATCCTACTGAGATCTGGAGGTAAAATCAGAGATGTGGACTCTAGAAGGTGACCTTGGATGATTACACCCTCTTTCTCACATTCCTGGACTCTCAAAGATTATGAAACCCTAAAACTGGCTAAAACCCTTTCCTTATCAAAAATTCATATGAACCATAACTGAAATAGAATGTGTTTCTCTGAATTAATAGCACCCTTATATCCCCAGTCCAGTGTCCAACAAAGTTATCTGAAGAAGGGAGTGGAAGAAAGAGCTCTGCCTTGAGTCAATCTCTTGGAGCTCAGTGTTCCCAACTTTCAAACGTGCTAAAAACAGATAATAGGGTTGAGAGATTACATAAGGACTCTGAAAAGCATAATAGGGTCAAAGAGAGGTTCATTGGCCAAAATTAGCTTTGCATTCAGAAGGTCTGTATTCAATCCCCAGCATTACGAGGTCCCTGGAGCACGGTCTGGAGTGACCCCCGACACACACACTCCCAAACACTGAGTTGTGAGTAACTCCTGAGCACCTCCTGGTGTGGCCACAAAAAGAAACAGAATAAACTACTTGAATCTCTTATGATGGAAGAGAATTGAAATGAATTTGAGATAAAGATAAAAGTCGGAGTTAAAGAAATTCCTCACATGTGAACATGCTTTGCATATAGGGAGCTCTAGGCCCCATCCCAACACCACAGGATGGTCCACTGAGCAAGACTGGAAGTGACCCTTTGCTCCCTTAGGGAGGGGGGGAGCAAGGAGTAGTCTTTGAGTAGCATGGGATGTTTTAGTACCCAAAATTAAAAGAGAAGGTGACTGTATCACTATCATGTAATTAAAGTTTCTGTGATGAGCTTTCAGCTATCTGTGGAATTTGTAATTTTCAGGAATGCTCCTGCCCCCAAACCTCCTGCAGGTATCACTTTGTCTTAAAAAGTTATAGCTTCATTATATTAATTCCTTCCTCTCTGTAATCCAGACCTCTTAGATTGATTTTCATCATCAAGAGGATCTAATTACTTCTAGAATTCAATCTAAAATTGTCTAACTGCACAGTGCAAGCTCTTGCCGCAGTATCTTCTTGAAACTGGGAATTTCCCATTTATTTCTAAAACTGAAGGTGTGTCAAAATCCAAGATGTGAAAGAGTCAAGCTTTGCCTGTTAATGACAGCTCCTCATGAGCTCATTTATAAAGTATTCTCCAACTAGACAGTCAACTGGCAGTAGTCTCTTTGTTCTCAATTTGTTGCTCTGCACAGAGACAAGAGGGGAATAACTGTCAAGCTTCCTCCCCTCTGTTCCTTCCCATCATCAGAAGACACTCCCTAGCCAGACTCAATAGAGTCTGTTGAGGATGACTCAAGTGAACAACTTGTAGATAACGGACAACAAGCAGATGGGGCAATTGTTGCCAATGTCGTGGGTGTCTCCCTTCTTGAACAGTAGAACTGTCCTGCTGGTTTTCCATTGGGAGGGCACCTTGCATTCAGACAGGTAGCATGTGAAGAGCCAAGAGAGTGTATTGATGAGTACTGATGGCAGATTATTCAGGTGTTCAGGTCCGACTTTGTCTGGGCCTGGTGCTGTCCACTTCTTTACCAACAAAATTACATGTCGGATTTCAGAAAGGAGAACGTTGGGAATGACATATCCATCCTGCGCAATTTGGTATGTGGGCAGGTGGACATGGCTACCAAAGAGATCCGAGTAGAAGTCATGGATAATATTCTCCATTGCCTTTCTGGAAGATGTGATCGATCCATCAGGACGTTGGAGGGCAGCCATCTTGGTCTTACAGTTGGCAAAGGACAGGTGGGCACTGTGAATGCTTTTCCCGGCTTCTGCTGCATCTTCCAGTATTTCTGCTCTTCTCTCTGTGAGGTCTTCCTTTATCGCTTCCCTGCACTGCTTTCTGAGCTTGGACTTTAGCATTTGGTTGCCTGAGGATCACGTCTTGCCACATTGGCGAATGAGCTTGAAAGTTTTTGAAGACAGGTGTCCTTTTGTGTATTTATCTCTCGGAGTTCTTCGCTCAATCATGGAGGTGCTGAATCAGTCCATTGTATTCTTCATCGATATCGTCAATTATGGCATTTTCCCATGACTTTTCAAATAAACATTCTCCTATGGTGCTCTGGTTTTTTGTTGTTTTCATTTTTGCCTCATCAACCCAGAGTGTTTTCTAAAGTTATCAAACCGCTCTGCCCTCCCAAGGATAGAGGGAGGGGCCAGAGCAATAACAGTGGATAGGGCATTTGCCTTGCACTGGGCCTGAACCCAGGTCAATTCCCGGCATCCTGTATGGTCTCCCAAGCACTGCCAGGAGTAATTCCTGAGTAAAGAGCCAGAAGTAACCCCTGAGCATTGCTGGGTGTTACCCAAAAAAGCAAATTTAAAAAAACCAAGGACAGAGGGGATAACAAGGCTTTTAACTCCTCCAGTTCTAACGCTTTTCTCTCTTTTCAACTTTCAGACTGACAGCTTTAAACAACAGTGAGTCATTTCTTGCCTCCATTTAAACTAAGGTGTCGTGAGTTTTCATCCCTTATACAGATGAGGTCTACAGTTCTTTGTCGACTGAAAAAGCTCCAGCAGCTGAACTTTGTCCTTCATCCATTTTGTCCTTAAATATTTAAGGTGGTGAAATTTCTTGGGCTGTGAAGCAGGCAGGAAGGACATAGGGAAGGGCCACAGGGCAATGAGCTCCGGGGGAAACAAAACCAGGCTGAAGGCTGTCAAGACCCACCTTGCCAGCACAGGAACTTTACCTGGAGCCAGCACAGACCCAGGGATTGTTGAAACTCCCCTGCTAGAGAAGCTAGAGGTCAGGAAAGGAACACCAAAGAAGACGGTCAATCACTCCCGCTCTGTCTCTTGACAACCACCCCAGTAATGATAAAGGCCAGTTTGAAGAAAGGAGGTGGGCGCATGTGCTGCCCATGTGCTGCTGCTGAGCGTGTGAAGTGGCCGAGGACTGTCCCTTTGTACTGCCCCTCAGGAGATGTGGACTTTCATGCTCTTATGCTGGGGGGCTGTACTGGATGGAGCTCTCTCCACTCTGGAGAAACTGTAACTCTGTCTGTCTCTCTCTCTCTCTCTCTCTCTCTCTCTCTCTCTCTCTCTCTCTCTCCCCTCCCTGCCTCTCTCCCTCCCCCTGCCCTGCTCTTGGTGTAGGGAGACTGCTCAGAGGGAGAGTGACTGTCTTGTAGGTCATGTCTACTCCCCTGCAGAACCCCTGATGCCGAGTGTTTGTGCAAACTCCACGATTGCAGCTGACTGATCTCAGCCCAGACAAGTGGCTCAGCCTGGGGTTGGCAGTAGGTAAGTGTGGAACAGCTCTCAGCAGCAACAGTGAAGGAAAAGGGTACTAAACTTAAAAAAATGAATGAACGTATTCTTGTTTCTCATGCAAACTTTATAATAATACATTAATTATAGGATAATATTCTGAAGTTGCCCTTTTACACTGATTTGGAGGATTTGGGAGCAATTACTTGAATACATGAATGTTTATTTCATTGAAATCTTTAGCATACGTGTATTCTCAAATGTAAACTTTATTTCATCATTTATTCTATTCTTATTTTGTTCAATAAAATTGTGTAACACATGAAGATTTGACTTAATTGTAGGTTTGTTTCTAACTGCATTGACTTTTTTCTCTTGAACTTATACATACTTCTGTTATTTCTAGTAGATTGTGGATAATCTACACCCACCCTGCCGCAGTTTCTTCCTCAATCCGGCCCAGGTATGCTGGTCCAGAGACTCTTCGACATGGGGCAGAGCGGTTCCTTGCTCTCCCTTTGCCCAGCCATTCATGAGGCAGTAGGGAGGCATGGTGGGTTCTAGCCTTGGCCCACCACCCCGGCAGAACCTCACAACAAGCCAGACGACCCCCCCCACCCACTCCACGGGAGCCGCCATTTTCCACATCCGGACGTCCCTCTCTTCAGAACTCCACCCAGCCGACCAGCCCATCACAGCCCGGCTCGCGCGGTTCATCAATAAATGCTTTATTTGGAGGTGTTTAAAGAATATGCCTCCCGCACGGCAAGCCTAGCAAGCTGCTCGTGTTGTATTTGACATGCCAAATGCCAGTAACAATTATATTAGGTCATTCCCATGACCTAATATAATGGTTTGAGGCTCTTTATGTTCCTGTAGCAAGCCGATGCCCTTTGCTCTACTGGCATGAGACAGGACATATGGAGATTTTACTGGTGCCCGCTCTAGCAAATAGATGATTAACGGGAAGATCGTGATCGTGATAGTGATCGTGGATAATTATACCAAAGTTACAGAATTACTGATAAATGTTCATATCCAACAACTGATAAAATTTGTCAGTTTTATTGAATAACTTGTCACTTGATCACTTGAATCCCGTTTTCATCGATTTGCTCGAGCGGGCATCAGCAACATTTCCATTTGAACCTATCACGTGCCAGTGTAGCCCAATGGCATCTGCTTGCTTCAGGAATATGAAGAGCCTCAAACCGTTCCTTCAGGGTCTTGATGAAGAAGTCTGACCATCTTGTAGGTGGGCGGCCACGCGATCTTTTGACATCCCGTAGGATACAGTCAGTAACGGCTTAGTCCAGCGATCGTCTCCTAAAGCATATTACATGTCCAGCCCATCTGATTTTCGATATATTGGCAAACGAGACAGCGTCCCTGCCTCTGGAACAGACCGAGGTCAGAACTCCGGATTCCTTCTCTCACTTGAGTGAGGCATGATATTCCAAGCATAGCTCTTTCGATTCCTCTGTGGGAGACCCAAATAGCATTCTCATCCTGCTTTCGTAGGGCCCAGGTCTCTGAGGCATATGTTAATGCAGGGAGAACAGTGGAGTCGAAGAGATGTGCCCGAGCCAGAGGTTCTTTTGTCCTTTTAGCTATTTCTTCGATGCTTTTGATGGCATTTCATGCTGCTCTCTTCCTCCTGCACAGCTCCGGTTTTAAGTCGGTCATCATGTTGACTTCTTGACCTAGGTACACATAACTGCTGCATTAAGAGATGTCTGTTCCATTGAGAGTGAATGGGGCCTCTGGAGCTAGTTGTTTTTTTCATGAACATAGTTTTGTTCAGATTCAGCTGTAGACCTATCTTTCCACATTCTTGGTTGAAGTCAGCCAGCATTTGTGCCGCTTGGCTAATGTTTGGTGTTATTAGAACGATGTCATCAGCAAAGCGGAGGTGGTGTAGTTGCCAACCATCTATCTTCACTCCCATTCCTTCCCATTCTAATTGTCGTATGATGTTCTTGAGGGTGGCACTAAAGAGTTTTGGTGAAATGGTATTACCCTGCCGAACTCCTCTTTGACATCAATGATCACTTCCTTGTAGAATGGTGAGATCCTGGTGGATAATCCGTAATACAGCTCACGAAGGATCTTGATATATTGGTTTTGAACACCCTGTTTGGCTAGGGCTTCGATGACCCCTTCAGACTCCACAGAATCAAAGGCTTTCTTTAAATCAATGAACGTGAGACAGAGTGGCATCTTGAACTCCTTACAAACTTCAATATGCTTGGTTACCGTGAGGATATGGTCAATTGTGCTGAATCCTTTTTATTGAATAATTATTAATTAAATGATAATGTCTACCAAAAACCACAATTTTGAATCTTTCCACTATTAGATACCTTTGCACTGGTTTATCATCATCATCATCATCATTAAATCACCATAAAATAGTCCATTACAAAGCTGTCATGATTGGCTTTCAGTCATATAATGATCCTACATCCATCTATCCACCAGTGCACATTTCCCACCACAAATGTCCCCAGAGTCCCTCCCACCCAACTCCCTCAACCTGCCTCTATGGCAGGTACTTTTCTTCTTTCTCTCTTTCTCTCTCTCTTCTTTGCACATTGTGGTTTGCAATACAGACACTGAAGACTTACCATGTACATCCCTTTATCTACTTTTAATACTCAGTTCTAGTCCAGCATTACCTTTTCCAACTATTATTGTCAGAATGATCCCTTCTCTATCTGACCTATCTTCTGCCTCCCAAGCACTTGTGGTAGATTCCAACAATTGACATATCCTCATGGTCCCTATTTTGCCTGGCCTTGGATATTAGTCTCACACTATATTTTTATATAACACAAATGAACACAGTCACTACATATTTGTGCTTCTCCTTTTAAAAAAAATTAAACCACCGTGAGACATGCAATTACAAAAATGTTCATGTTTGGGTTTAAGTCATTCAGCATCCATCCCCTCCTCCAGTGTCGATTTCCCACCACCAGTGTCCCGCTGCCTGCCTCTATGGCAGGCACTGTGCCTCTCTCTCTCTCTCTCTCTCTCTCTCTCTCTCTCTCTCTCTCTCTCTCTCCCTCCATCCCTCCGTCCCTCTCCCTCTCCCTTCTCTTACAAATTGTGGCTTGCAATACATACATTTAGAGGTTATCATGTGTATTCTTTTGCCTGTATCAATGCTCAGTTCGGGGCTGGAATTATCATTTCCAACAGTTATTAGCACACAGAAATCCTCGCCCTAAATCTGGACAAGGCTGGGCTTGGGCAGAATCGGTAGTTTCATATCTCCAAAGGCCACAGGGAGCTTGGCTGTGGCTAAGCCCCCTACGTACCTGTGACGGGGCTGACACAGGCTTTCCCACACGTGCCCCTTCAGCACTTCAGGTTGCCCTGGCACTGGCCATCAGTCTCACAGTGGTTGGGAGGGTTAAGCATCAAGCACTCTCATACACCTGAGGACACTGCCCAGGCTTTTCCCTAGCTAGTGAGAGAAGAGTCAGAGGTCAGAGCCCTGCACCTTAACACACACACACACACACACACACACACACACACACACACACACACACACCTCTTCAGTGTTTCGAGGTCATCGTGTGCTTCCTCTCATCTCTCAAAGCCGCCCTGCACTAGCCAGCAGGAGGGCCCGTCCGCTCCCCTCCCTTTTGACCATGTCTCCTTCCTTTCCTGAGTCCTGCATATATTTTCTCAGGAACAATCTGGCTTTCCTCTACCTCACAGCCAGTTATCCAGAGCTGCCTGGTTACCTGAACTAGCAAATCCTAGTGACTGGAAACTGACCTCGTGAGAGCTGGTCACTCCACAGTTAGGAAGATCACTTCCGGTCTGGCACTCCCTGACTCACTGACAACCTTGACTCAACTGTCCCTGGGATGGTGGACCCCATGGCCACTCCTGGCCCCCAGGATGCTGTGTGCTCATGTTTCTTGCTCCCCATCACCGCTCTAGACTCGCCTTGTGTAGGAAGCCCCACAGGGTACAAGCATCTGATGCCACAACTATTCGGGCAGCATTTCTGCTGCTTTGGGCAGTCCTGATCACTCTGGCACTCCACATGATATTGAAAGCAGTGGATATTCACAGGAGGACAGACTCCAGGTTTCACAGCTTTGGGAGAGAAGGTGAAACATCAGGTGGAGGTGACTGCTGATGAGCAATTTTGGCTGATGGAGAGAGCACCACTTCCAGGAGAGGCCCCATCATGGAGATCCAAGAGGAGAGGACGTTCTGGCTACCAGGAAGAAGACTGTCCATGAAACCACACAGGGGAACACAGCTCAACCCTCAGAAAATAGCTAAAGGCTCTCAGCCATTGCCTCCTGACCCAGACAAAACAAGGCTACACAGAAGCAGATGATGGGTTGTGATGGAGGTAGAGAGACATCAACAAAGGTAAAGAGACCAAAAGGAGGGGTTGAGAGTTATTGAGAGGTGGGAAAACAGATGAAAGAACAGAAGGAGAGAGTAGACCGAGGAGAGCCAGAATTTACAGGTTCAAGCACAGAGGCAATGAGAGGAGAGACAGACAGACAGACAGAAACAGAGACAGGAACAGAATCAAACAGAGGCAGAGAGAAAGAATAGGGATCAAAACAAAGAGGGGTGTCTCTGAGACCTAGTACAGTTAAAAAGCCTTGTATGTGTTTGACCCAGTTTTGATCCCAAATACTCCATATGGTCCCCGAGCACAGCCAGGAGTGATTCCTTTAGTGCAGAGTCAGGAGTAAGCCCTTAGCACCACCAGCGAAGTTCACCACCACCACCAAAAAAGTGGTGGCGACAGGAATGGGAAAGACTTGAGATGGAGAGTGGCAGATGAGATGCATTTCCAGATGCTCAGAAACCCTCCCACAGACTTGGGCCCATCTGCATGTGATTCCACACTTAGGGAGGGCAGAGACTTCAGAACCTAGAAAAAGGCACAGCCCCAGAGCCCACCTTTCACCCCTCAGCCAAGACCATAGCAGGGAAACGCCCAACTCACATTTCTGAGCACCCTCCACAGTCCATGGTGCCAGAGTTCCCAGGATAAGAGCTACCAGGGGAAGAGGCTGAAGGACTCCATGACGAGATCTGGGCGACTCTGACGGCCAATGCCGAACCCCACTATTTATCCCTCCCCAGTGGGTGTGGCTGTACTAAGCTGTTCTTGCCCCTCCCAACTGTAAATTCACTGACAGGGAAGTTCAGCAGGAGAAATCCTGATCTCAGGGGACAGTGGCTCCCTTCTGTTCAAGGCCAGCCTGTGATGCCAACTGAGCAACAGCTAGTGATAATAGAAGAGAGTGGCCCAGAATGCTCGCCAGGCCATTGCCTTGTAGGAAAGAGGTCAAAAGAGGTCAACTGCAAAGATCCTATTGAGATCTGGAGGTAAAACCAGAGATATGGACTCTCAGATGTTACCTTGGATGATTACACCCTCTTTTAAAAATCTATCTATCTGTCTGTCTGTCTGTCTGTCTATCTATCTATCTATCCATCTATCTATCTATCTATCATCTATCTATCTATCTATCCATCTATCTATCTGTCTGTCTGTCTGTTTGTTTATTTATTTATTTATTTATTTATTTTGCTCTTTGGGTCACACCTGGCAATGCTCAGGGGTTACTCCTGTCTGGCTCTGCACTCAGGAATTTCACCTGGTGGTACTCAGGGGACCATATGGATGCTAGGGATCGAACTTGGGTAGGTAGTGCACAAGGCAAACTCCTTTACGCTGTGCTATGGCTCCAGCCCTGATTACACCCTCTTTCACATGATCCTGGACTCTTAAAGATTGTGAGAACCTACAATTTGCTAAAGCCATTTCCTTATCAAAAATTCAGGTGAAACATAACTGAAATAGATTGTGTTTCTCTGAAAAACAGCACCCTTATATCCCCAGTTCAGCGTCCAGAAAGTTGTCCAAAGAATGGAGTAGAAGGAATAGCTCTGCCTTGAATCAATATCTTGGAGCTCATTGTTCCCAATTTTCAAATGTGCTAAAAAACAGATCAAAGGGTTGAGAGATTTTATAAGGACTCTGAAAAATATAATTGGGGTCAAAGAGACGCTCAATTGGCTGAGCATAACCTTTGCATGCAGAAAGTCTGGGTTAAATCCACAGCATTACAAGGTCCCTGGAGCACTGTCTGGAGTGACCCCCCACACACACTCCAAACACTGAGTTGTGAGTAACTCCTGAGCACCTCCTGGTGTGGCCACAAAAAGAAACAGAATAAATGGCTTGAATCTCTTATGATGGAAGAGAATTGAAATGAATTTGAGATAAAGAGAAAAGGCAGGGTTAGAGAAATTCCTCACATGTGAACACAAGCTTTGCATATAGAAGCTCTAGGCCCCATCCCAAGCACCACAGAATGGTACGCTGAGCACGGCGGGAAGTGACCCTTTGCTCCCTTAGGGAGGGAGGGAGTAAGGAGTAGCCTTTGAGTAGCATGGGATGTTTTAGTCCCCAAAACTAAAAGAGAAGGTGACTGTATCACTATCATGTAATTATAGTTTCTATGATGAGCTTTCAGCTATCTGTGGAATTTGTGATGTTCAGGAATGCTCCTGCCCCAAAACCTCCTGCAGGTATCACTTTGTCTTAAAAAGTTATAGCTGCATTATATTAATTCCTTTCTCTATGTTATCCAGACCTCATAGATTGGCTCTCATCATCAAGAGAATGATCTAATTACTCCTAGAATTCAATCCAAACTTATTTAACTGCACAGCGCAAGCTCTGGCCTCAGTATCTTCTTGAAACTGGGAATTTCCCATTGATTACTAAAAAGGAAGGTGTGTCAAAATCCAAGATGTGAAAGAGTCAAGCTTTGCCTATTAATGACAGCTCCTCATGAGCTCATTTATAAAGTATTCTCCAACTAGACAGTCAACTGGCAGTAGTCCCTTTGTTCTCAATTTGTTGCTCTGGCACAGAGCCAGGAGGGGAATAACTGTCAAGCTTCCTCCCCTCTGTTGCTTCTCATCTTCAGAAGACACTCCCTAGCCAGTCTCAATAGAGTCTGTTGAGGATGACTCGAGTGAACAACTTGTAGATAATGGACTACAGGCAGATTGGACGATAGTGCCAATGTCGTGGGTGCCTCCTTCTTGAACAGTAGAACTGTCCTGCTGGTTTTCCATCGGTGGGGGGGGGCACCTTGCATTCAGACAGTTAGCGTGTGAAGAGCCGAGCCAGTGTATTGATGAGTACTGAAGGCAGATTCTTCAGGTGTTTGGGTCTTACTTTGTCTGGGCCTGGTGCTGTTCCCTTCTTTACTGACAACATGGCATGTTGGATTTCAGAAGGGAGAATGTTGGGAACAACATATCCATCCTGTGCAATTTGGTATGTGGGCAGGTGGACATGGCTATCAAAGAGATCCGAGTAGAAGTCATGGATAATCTTCTCCATTGCCTTTATGGAAGATGTGAAAGATCCATCAGGATGTCAGAGGGCAGTCATCTTGGTCTTATAGTTGGCGAAGGACAGGTGGGCTCTGCGAATGCTTTTCCCAGATTCTGCTGCATCGGCCAGTATTTCTGCTCTTCTCTCTGTGAGGTCTTCCTTTATTGCTTCCCTGCACTGCTTCTGAGCTTGGACTTTTTTCATTTGGTTGCCTGAGGCTCACGCCTTGCCACGTTAGCTAATGAGCTCGAGAGTTTTTGAAGACAGGCGTCCTTTTTGTGTATTTATCTCACGGAGTTCTTCGCTCAATCATGGAGGTGCTGAACCAGTCCATTGTATTCTTCATCGATATCGTCAATGATGGCATTTTCCCATGACTTTTCAAATAAACGTTCTCCTATGGTGCTCTGATTTTTGTTGTTTTAATTTTTTGCCTCATCAACCCAGAGTGTTTTCTAAAGCTATCAAACCGCTCTGCCCTCCCAAGGATAGAGGGGAGGGGCCAGAGCAATAACAGTGGATAGGGTATTTGCCTTGCTCTGGGCTGAACCCAGGTTCAATTCCCGGCATCCTGTATGATCTCCCAAGCACTGCCAGGAGTAATTCCTGAGTAAAGAGCCAGAAGTAACCCCTGAGCATTGCTGGGTGTTACCCAAAAAGCAAATTTAAAAAAACCAAGGACAGAGGGGAGAACAAGGCTTTTAACTCCTCCAGTTCTAATGTTCGCTCTTTTCAACTTTCAGACTGACAGCTCTAAACACCAGTGAGTCATTTCTTGCCTCCATTTAAACTAAGGTGTCATGAGTTTTCATCCCTTATACAGATGAGGTCTACAGTTCTCTTGTCGACTGAAAAAGCTCCAGCAGCTGAGCTTTTTGTCCTTCATCCATTTTGTCCTTAAATATTTAAGGTGGTGAAATTTCTTGGGGTGTGAAGCAGGCAGGAAGGACATAGGGAAGAGCCACAGGGCAATGAGCTCTCAGGGGAATAAAACCAGGCTGAAGGCTGTCAAGACCCACCTTGCCAGCACAGGAACTTTACCTGGAGTCAGCACAGACCCAGGGAATGTTGAAACTCCCCCTGCTAGAGAAGCTAGAGGTCAGGAAAGGAACACCAAAGAAGACGGTCAATCACTCCCGCTCTGTCTCTTGGCAACCACCCCAGTAATGGACTCTTACCTAGGTAGAAAGCCCCACATTGGAGGTTGGGGAACAGCTTTGGAGAAACCCGACAAAAGCCAGTTTGAAGAAAGGGGAGGTGGGCGCATGTGCTGCCCATGTGCTGCTGCTGAGCGTGTGAGGTGGCCGAGGACTGTCCCCTGCACCACCCTCAGGAGATGTGGACTTTCATGCTCTTATGCTGGGGGCTGTACTGGATGGAGCTCTCTCCACTCTGCAGAAACCGTATCTCTGTCTGTCTGTCTGTCTGTCTGTCTGTCTGTGTCTCTCTCTCTCTCTCTCTCTCTCTCTCTCCCCCCCCCCCTCCTCCCTCCCCCCTCCCTCCCCCCTGCCCTGCTCTTGGTGCAGGGAGACTGCTCAGAGGGAGAGTGACTGTCTTGCAGGCCATGTCTATTCCCCTGCAGAACCCCTGATGCCGAGTGTTTGTGCAAACTCCACGATTGCAGCTGACTGATCTCAGCCCAGACAAGTGGCTCAGCCTGGGGTTGGCAGTAGGTAAGTTGTGGAACAGCTCTCAGCAACAACTGTGAAGGAAAAGGAGTGATAAACTTAAAAATGAATGAGTGCATTCTTGGTTCTCATGCAAACTTTATAATAATACATTAACTATAGCATAACATTCTGAAGTTGCCCTTTTACACTGATTTGGAGAATTTTATAGCAATTACTGTAATATATAAATGTTTGATCACTTCACTTGATCACTTGAATCCTGTTATTCATCGATTTGCTCGAGCTGGCGCCAGTAACATTTCCATTGGACCCTATCACTTGCCAATGTAGCCCAATGTCATCTGGTTGATTCAGGAATTTGAAGAGCCTCAAACCGTTCCTTCAGGGTCTTGACAAGGAAGTCTGACCATCTTGTGGGTGGGCGGCCACGTGATCTTTTGACATCGTGGGATCCAGTCGGTAACAGCTCTAGTCCAGTGGTCATCTCCACATTGCATTACATGTCCAGTCCATCTGATTTTCGATGCCTTGGCAAATTCCTGATTCTGGAATAGCGACGGAGGTCGGAACTCCAGATTCCTTCTCTCACTTGAGTGTGGCGTGATATTCCAAGCATAGCTCTTTCAATTCCTCTCTGGGAGACCCGAATAGCATTCTCATCCTGCTTTCGTAGGGTCCAGGTCTCTGAGGCGTATGTTAATGCAGGGAGCACGGTGGAGTCAAAGAGATGTGCCCAGAGCCGGAGGTTCTTTGTCCTTTTAGCTATTTCTTCGATGTCTTTGAAGGCATTCCATGCCGCTCTCTTCCTCCTGTGCAGCTCAGGTTTTAGGTAGTTCATCATGTTGACTTCTCAACCTAGGTACACATAACTGCTGCAGTCAGAGATGTTTGTTCCATTGAGAGTGAATGGGGCCTCTTGAACTAGTACATTTTTCATAAACATGGTTTTCTTTAGATTCAGCTGTAGACCTATCTTTCCACATTCTCGGTCGAAGTCAGCCAGCATTTGTGCCACTTGGCTAATGTTTGGTATTATTAGAACAATGTCATCAGTGAAGTGGAGGTGGTGTAGTTGCCGACCATCTATCTTTACTCCCATTCCTTCCCATTCTAATTGTCACATGATGTTCTCGAGGGTGGCGCTGAAGAGTTTTGGTGAAATGGTATCACCCTGTAGTACCCCTCTTTTGACATCAATGATCACTTCTTTGTAGAATGGTGAGATCCTGGTGGTGAATCCGTAATACAGCTCACGAAGGATCTTGATGTATTGGGTTTGAACACCCTGTTTGACTAGGGCTTCGATGACTGCTTCAGTCTCCACAGAATCAAAGGCTTTCTGTAAATCAATGAACGTGAGACAGAGTGGCATCTTGAACTCCCTACAAACCTCGATGAGCTTGGTTACTGTGTGGATATGGTCGATTGTGCTGAATCCTTTCCGGAAGCCAACTTGCTCGCATGGTTGTCCTTCATCTAGTGTTCTGCCAATCCTGTTTAGGATGACTTGTGTAAACAGCTTGTAGATGACGGACAACAGGCAGATGGGACGATACTTGCTGATGTCGTGAATGTCTCCATTGAATTCTTTAGCATATGTGGTGTTCTCAAATGTAAACTTTATTTTGTTATTTATTCTATTCTTATTTTGTTCAATAAAAATTTTTGTAACACATGAAGATTTGACTAAATTGTAGGTTTGTTTCTAACTATATTGGCTTTTTTCCATTGAACTAATTATATATACTTCTGTTATTTCTAGTAGACGGTGGATAATTATACCAAAGTTACAGAATTACTGATTAATGTTCATATCCAACAACTGATGAAATTCATCAGTTTTATTGAATAATTATGAATTAAATGATAATGTCTATCAAAAATCACAATTTTGAATATTTCCACTATTAGATACCTTTCCACAGCTTTATTATTATTTCATAATCATCATCATCATCATCATCATCATCATTATCATTATTAAATCACCATGAAATAGTCCTTTACAAAGCTGTTCATGATTGGGTTTCAGTTATACAATGTTCCTACATCCATCCATGCACCAGTTCACATTTCCCACCACAAATGTCCCCAGTTTCCCTCCCACCCCATTCCCTCAACCTGCCTCTATGACAGGTACTTTTCTTCTTTCTCTCTTTCTCTCTCGTCTTTGCACATTGTAGTTTGCAATACAGACACTGAAGATTTATCATGTGTGTCCCTTTACCTACTATCAATACTCAGTTCTAGTCCAGTATTACCATTTCCAACTATTATTGTCAGAATGGTCTCTTCTCTATCTGACCTATCTTCTGCCTCCAAGACACTTGTGGTAGATTCCAACCATTGACACATCCTCCTGGTCCCTATATTGCCTGGCCTTGGATATTAGTCTCACACTATATTTTTATATCACACAAATGAATGAAGTCACTACATATCTGTGCTTCTCCATTTTTAAAAAATAATTATACCACTGTGATATATACAATTACAAAAACGTTCATGTTTGGGTTTCAGCCATTCAGCACCCATCCCTCCACCAGTGTCCATTTCCCACCACCAGTGTTCCCTAATTCCGTCCCACCACCCCCCAGTCAGCCTCTATGGCAGGCACTTTGCCTCTTCTCTCTCTGTCTTTCTTTCTCTCTTCTCTCTCTCTCTCCCTTCTCTTATACATTGTGACTTGCAAAACATACATTTAGAGGTTATCATGTGTATCACTGTATCACTGTCTTCCCGTTCATCATCGATTTGCTCGAGAAGGCACCAGAAACATCTCCATATGACCTGTCTCATGCAAGTAGAGCCCAAGGGCACCTGCTTGCTCCAGGAACATAAAGAGCCTCAAACCATTCCATCAGGTCATGGGAATGAGGTCTATAATTGTTACTGGCATCTGGCATATCAAATACGACACAGGTAGCTTGCCAGGCTCTGCCGTGGGGGTAGCATACTCTTGTAGTCATCTCAAAATCCAGCATTTATTGATGATCCGCGCGGCCGCAAAGCAGCCGCATGAGCCAGATTGTGATAGGCTGGTCTGCTGGGTGGATTTCTGATGAGGGGGAAGTCCGGGTGTGGAAAATGGAGGCCCTCATGGAATGGGGGGGTCGTCTGGCTTGTTGTGAGTCTCTGCTGGGGTGGCAGTCCAGGGCTAGAACCTGCCATCCCTCCCGGGTGCCTCATGAGTGGCTGGGCACAGGGAGAGCCAGTAGTAGCTCTGCCCCATGTCTGTCTCTCAAGTTTTCATTATTTGATATTAATACTCAAACCTAGAAAACCTAGCAAAAAAATATAGTGATGTAAACACTTGAAAACACTAATTTCAAGTTATCTAAAATGATGGTGCAATCCTGCCACCTTTGCCTATATTCAATGCTCAGTTCTAGGCTGGAATTATCATTTCCAACAATTATTAGCATACTGTTGCCTTCTCTGTCTTACCTAACCTCTGACTCCCACACACTTGCAGTAGATTCTACCCTCTGACAAGGCCTCCTGATCTATGTTTTGCCTGGCCTTGGATATTGGTATCATACTATATTTTTTATGTCGTGTAACTTCTGATACACTTCACTCAGCATGATTCTCTCATATCCATCCTCATGTCCTCTCCATGTCCATCCATTTTTAGGTAAATTTCATGACTTCACTTTTCCCAACATCTACATAACATTCCATTATGTAGATGTACCATACTTTCTTTACCAAGTCGTCTGTTCTGGGGTATTCAGGTTGTTTCCAGATTCTGGCTATTGTGAATAGTGCAGCAATGAACATAGAAGTGCAAATGGTGTTTCTGCTGTGTGTTTTTGGGTCCCGAGGGTATATTCCCAGGAATGGTATCGCTAGGTCAAATGGGAGCTCAATTTCTAGTTTTTTAGAGGAATGGTGGATTAAAGATCTCGACATCAGTCCTGAGTCCACTGTTTTCTGATTTAGGGGATTAAACTCATCTGAGAACCTCAGCACCTGCCTCCCGTTTGGCAGTGCCCTAGCCAGTCACTGACTTAATTATCTCCGCGCAGACAAGTGGTTCAGCCTGGGGTTAGCAGCAGGTAAGTAGCGGAACAGTTCTCAGTAGTAGAGTCTTCATCTTGAAGGAGAGAGAGAGAGAGAGAGAGAGAGAGAGAGAGAGGAGCGTGAACTGCTGAAGACTCATGATCCAGCTGCAGGAGGCTCACAGACCAGACTCCGGCTTGCCCCTTACAGACCCATCTCATAAGCCTCAATGAGTAATAAACACAGGCAGTCTGTGCAGAGATGAAATGCTAGTTTATTTATTCAAGGATCAACAGGCATTTCCTAAAAACATCCATGTGCCAAACCCTTCCCCCAAGGGAAACATTTGGTAGAAACAAGCCTTTGCTATGGCATATTCCCATTATTCCATAGAGGAGCAAACATCTAAAGCAGGAATCTGGAGCCTCTTGTAATAGCAAAAACCAGTTGACAGAGGAAAGAAAATCAATCTTCAGCTTAGAAACCAGGAAGTTATTTCATAAACTTCCTCCTTTAGAGAAACTTTCTGAAGTAGGGAAAATAACAGAATGGTGGGCTAGTTTGTAAA